>NIPM01000757.1:0-50837 GCA_002738285.1 Holacanthella duospinosa | reverse complement strand
CAAACTACATAGAAATCAGCCTGTATTAAATCTCCAACAATCTAAACTATATATTTATAAGAAAATAATGGCCTAAAACTCAGAAATTAACCTAAGCTTGTCTACATACTACACTTTATGCCCAAAATACTTCAAATATTTGAAAAAGAAGACGGATATGTGTGATATCTGCGTAAATGGTAAGAAACTTGAAAGGAGGCTAGGTGAAAGTTCTCAGGACAAACGAGTAAAGTTCTACAAACCCCATGCTGAGTTAAATAAAGATCGAAAAGGCTACTTTAGACAAAGACTAGAGAACTTGGAGCATGATGAGTGCGTGATAGTCATGGATTCAAACAGAACTTCAAGATCGGTGAAGGACCTGTGGAAATATCCCAAGCATACTACAACAAATCTTCTGTATCTTGTCTCGGCTTCTGTGTCATCTATAAAGAGGCGGGAGAAATAAAGAGGAGCTACTATAAATACCTCTCAGAAGTTATTAGTCATGATTCCCACTATGTCAAGATCTGCCTCAGGAAACTGGAGGAGGCAAAGCTGAGAAGTTTCTCCAAAATATATTTCTGGTCAGATAATGCAGGTCATTTTAGATCCGAGGAATTAAGGAGTTATATACTCTTGGAGCTACCTACTAAAATTAGTTCACCTTCCAGAATTTCTTTGCAGAATATCACGGAAAGTCAGATATAGACGGGTGCTTCGGAATTCTGCAGAAAGTCTTAGAAGAATTCAAAAGAAATAATCATGTGGATTCTATATATCTTGTGATTTACTGTTTCTGGGAGTTTTTCTTAGAGGCCGACACCAATCCCTACTTCGAGATCTACGAGGACCCTGGTAGAGAGTACCTGGTACAATGGCTCCGCATAAAGGATGCTAAGAAATACATGGCCCTCTACGCCGATTCAGGTACCATTTATGGAAATTCGGTATCTACGTTCCAGGGGTCAAATAATCGTAGGCTGGGGCATAAGGTGGTCCGCTCCAGAGAGAAGATGGAAAACAAATATGCCCCTAAACTGAAACCAGATAATGGTCGGGCGGCTTCCTCCTCTCAATTAAAGATCATGGGTAAAAGGATGGTGTTCAAAACCTAAATGTGGGAAGATGGGTAATCCAAGGAGTATAGCGTTGACTGGGGGCTGCTATACTTCTCCCTGTAATGTGATTACCTTGTCGACCTCGGTTGGTACCGCTCTCGTGATCTAATAAAAAAAACTGTTAGGTGGGGTGTGGAAACTTCAAAGCTTTAGTTTCCGAGCAAATTCGGAGAAATTGGTTGATAAAAATTGGCGTCGGGAACTATTTCCCCTAAAAAAATATACTCAGGAGAGTACGTTTCAGAAGAATTTATGAAGCCGAGTTGAGATTTTTGGTTGAAATTTTTTGAGAATATTGGATTTCTCCCAGAGGTATTATGCCTTAATTACTCGTTTAAGCTATTCGTTAAATCATGAATTTTATAAATCTTTTTATATAAATTAAAGTGATTCTTTTATTTATTTTTAAATTTCTTATGTTAATTTTTCAATAATTTTGAAAAAGTTGATCAAAAAATAGCCCTAAATGAAATTTATCGACTTTGAGTTTATCAATAACTCAGATTAATTAAATTATGGCGAAAAGTCGAAATTCTGTAACAAACAACAGGAATAGTATTTCAATCTAAAAATTCAATCGAACAAATTTGATTCTAGTATGTTTTTATTTTATTTTATTTGCTTTTGTTTTTTAGTATTGAGTTTATGATAATTAAAACGAATTATTAAGTTATTTTCAATTTTTGATTCAATTAAAGCCACAATTTGATCCAAAAATAGGTAATGCTTTGTTTAGTGACCTTAAACAGGAGATTAATCATCAAGATATCAGTCTTAATTCAACCAATTTTAAATGAATTTTGTATTGCATTATTTTCATCTTAAATGGGGTTATAAATTTAACTTCCGGTTTTAAAAACTGTTCTAAACAAAAATAAACTCCCATATTAAATATCCGATTAAATAAACAAAAATACCTTAATTAAATGTATATAATGTAATAAAAATCAATTCAATGCTATTTATCCTAAATGAATACTAATAAGGATTTTAGCACCTCCAATTTCAATACAAATAAAGCTGATTTATCAAATTCAATAGTTCAGACTACCAGATACCAAAATACTGAAAATGCTGGTGAACAAGAAAATAGTCCTAATACCGTGACTCAAAGGAAATCAAGAAAGTACGTCTTAATTTCTGATATTGTATTGGTAAAAAGTCTTTATTTATGGTCTGTCAAAATAAATGAAATAGAATTAGATTAAAATTTATCAACGTCCGCAGTGTATAAAATAATAACAGATTTGAAAGACAATGACATTAATGAAGAGTTAGTAGCAAACTCAAAAAAACTTCCTGGTCCAAAAAAGTTTGAGAACATGGAATTTTTCAAGGAGTTGGGCAAGCTATACAGCATGACCCATATTACACCCAAAATGGTATAGTACAAAGAATGGCAAGCAATAAAATTCATATAAGTCAATCCACAGTATCAAAAACACTTGAAAAATCGAATTTAACTAGAAAAAGAGTCAAAAAGATAACACATAGAACGATTGAACCGGATGTTATTGCTCAAAGAAAAGCATACTCTATAAATATAAGAACTATTCCTGTAAATCGGTTATGCTTCTTAGATGAAACCGGTATAAATCTCCATACCACTGCTCGTTTTGGGTATAGCCCTAAAAACACTCTTTGTACATCAATTGTGAAGTCTAACAAAAGAAAAAATGTATCCTTTTTAGTGCTTATCAACAACAATACTATTTTGAATTATTTCTCAGTTGAAGGTGCTTTTAATAGTGATGTGTTTTTTGGTTTTATTTTACAGTGTATTGACCATGAATTTATATGAACAGACAATTATATTGTCATGGACAACTGCCGGATTCATAAAAATCCGCGCATGTTATCTTACCTGGCTTCTAGAAACTTCAATGTATTCTTTTTTACCACCGTATTCTCCCCAATTGAACCCTATCGAGAAAGTATTTTCTTTAATTAAAAGTAGGTATCACCAAAAAAGACCAAGAGCTACAAATTCTACTGAAATTCAAACTAATATGTTTGAAGTAATGGAAGATATAAATAATGATACTAGTATAATAATTAGTAGGTATTATGATCATATGCAGCACTATCTTGATCTTGCTTTTACTGAAAGTATTTTTGATTAAATAAACACTATTTTGATTTTCTTCATTATTGCGAAAAATATTGATTTTATTTTCCTTATAATGTCTAATAGTTTATTTATAACTAAAAATATATTTTTTTATAACCAAAAATAATTCCTTTTGAATTACTAATATTTTTTTATAATTAGTGGTAGCCCTGTAAATTGGTGTGAAAAATGAAAGAGAATCTAGGCAAAAATTTATCAAAAAAATAATGGTCTTATAAAAAGGGCTTGCTATTGTTCTTATTCGATAAAGGTGAGTGGAGTCTATAAGGAATTGAAAGCAAAAAAATCATAAAACATGTTTTATTAAGGATTTTAATCAAAATATACATAAAATATTGAAAGCTAGAGTCGGATAGTTGTTAGAATGTGGATTATTTAGGAGTACTTATATATGGCTTAGTACTACCTCCCTCTTATTATTTAATCTTACTCCTTATACTGTTTTTAAACCTGTTTTCATTTAATCTATTTATACATAAATCTTTAAAATAAAATTTATTTTTAAATTTGACAGAAAATTTTCGAAGCCTCGCTTAGGGTTCTAGAATATTAATGCATCACAGTGAAAATAGGTTGAGGAAGCAACTAAAATAGCAAGAATTATAACTAACACATATTTTATGGATAGTAAAGTTGATAAATACATAAATTTATTTTCATTTTTACTATTTTATGCATTCAAGAAACTAAAATTTCTCGACCAATTAGTATAGAATTATGTAAGAAAATATTGTCCCATATGGCACAATATGGGACAATATTTTTGAAAGATAGTTCTATTCCTTTCGAGAAGACAAAAAGGCTAATAAATACTTAAAATATAATAATTTATAAATTTATTTAAAAAATAATAAATATCAACAATTTAAAATGAAAGTCAATTTAAAGATAGTGTAATATGCAGGACTAAATATCAAGAGGGAGGATAGCTCGGCCCCTAAGCCATAAATAAGTACCCCTAAATAATCCACAGTTTTACAACTATACGACTTGTACCTCCAATATTTTAAGTATATTATTATTAAAAAAACCTCTTAATTCTTTGGGTAAAGCATGTTTTAGGTGTATATAATGTTTCTCTCNTTTTGGTTCAAATTCCTTGTAATCCTCATTACTTCTTGTCAAATAAGAAAAGAAACAAGAACCTTTTATAAATAAGAATGACATTATCTTTTTAAGTCCATTAAATTTCATTTTTTTGATAAACTTTGGTCTAGATTTTCTTTCATAAACCTCAAAGAATACATTATTCCAGTGCCTAAATTTAAGTTCATTGTCAAATGCTTCTTTTAGCTCATAAACATTAGTGATTTCATATTTTTAAGCAATTGTTTTAAAAACCATGCTAAGTTTACCAAACATTCCATCTATGTCACTCTTACCATGATGCTCACCAAAAAAGTTAAGGGAGATATTGAGACTATACTTATCAGATAAGTTTTTCGCATTATAAACGAACTCTTTAGACCTAAAATGAGGACCACAATCTGTGAATATATTGACAAATTCGTATCCTAAACCCTTTAAATGGCCAACTATATGATCCAAAGCCTCAGAAGAAAATAGTGAATCATGGGATAATATTTCCGATAATAGATTTATATAATGTCTCAACACTGATCCATTATTTTTAAAGATAAAACATGCAACTAAACATGTAATCTGTCTCTTTTCGTAAAAGTCCTGGCCAACTTCATGACCACCATAAGATAAGTTGAAATTTTCCTTATACACTGCCCGTCAAAAGTGCTTCAGTGTTTGGGAAATTCTAACTTAAATGGTAATTCATGAATGAGTAAGACTTCAAGCAAGCCAATGCTCATATGGTAGATAGATACAGTCTTCGTCTATAACATTAAAAATATTATAGATATCTTTTAAATATTGATAGAGTTATGATTACTCAAAGTTAAAAGTAGGTGATTCAGTGTTTTGAAGAATTTTTCAAAAAATGAAAAATCAATAGATTGTGTGCCCGCCCTTTGTTTTTCTGATCTGTTCGAGTCTTCTAGAAATTGAACTAACAAGCTTAAGATATACTTCAGCTGAAATATTGTTCCATATATCTTGAATTCTCTCCAAAAGTTCATCTTTGTCTTTAAATGGTGGTCGAATTTTTAGCTCTCTTTTCATATGATCCCATAGATGCTCAATTGGGTTAAGGTCAGGAGATTGTGCAGGCCATCTCATTACCTTTATTTCGTTTCTTTTGAACCATTATTTTATACTTGAAGCGGTATGAGAGGACGTATTGTCATTTTGAAAGACAATTTTAGATTTGACCAAGCCATACAAGTCAATTGTATACATCAGCTCGTCATCCAGAATACTCTCATATATCTCAGCATTAACACTGCCATCAATTCTACAAACATACATAACATCTGATGAAAGAATACATCCCTAAACCATAATTGATCCACCAACGAGTTTTTTTGATTGAGTAATATTGTGATCTCTGAGTGGTTCCCCGATTTTTCTGAAAGTTCTATCACGTCCATCAGATCCCTCTAGATTTACTTTAGTCTCATCTGACCATATAACTATATCCCAGTCTTTATTTTCCCAATTTCTGTGTGTTTTTTCAAATTCTGATCTTGCTCGATGATGAGATTTTTTCAATTGTGGGCATTTCTTTTTGTATCTAAATACGATGTTTCTATGTTTTAATGTGCGCAGTATAGTACTCGAAGATGCGGATATTCTTGCTGTTTTTCTGTAAAGATGGAGCATTTACCACTTGTTGCTAATTTTTCAATATATTTTCCATCATACTTATCTAAGACCAGAGGACGACCTATTATAGGCTCTAGAGTATTTTTCAACTCTATTTATTACTCTGGACACTGTTGCTTGTGAAACTCCAACAATTTCAGCTATTTTTCTTGAAGATTTTCCATTTAAAGAAAGTTCGTTAATTCTTGTTTTAATTTTCTTTAATATTCTTCTTTTCATACCAAATAAGTCTTAATACCTTCTGCTAAGGATTTTAAATAAAAATGAACAATTTTGCTGTATTTTAGAATGTTCTAGAATGAAAAGGTTGTAAATTTAAAAATTCTACAAAACACTGAATCACCTACTTTCAACTTTGAGTAATCATATCTCAATCAATATTTAAAAGATATCTATAATATTTGGATATGTTATAGACAAATACTGTATCTATCTACCATATGAGTATTAGCTTACTTGAATTCTTACTCATTCATGAATTACCATTTAAGTTCGAATTTCCCAAACACTTAATCACTTTTGACGGGATGTTTAGTCAAGTATAAGGATACAGGACTTGTCACTTAAATTATCTTTTAGAAGATTAAACTGTTCTTTTTGATTTTCTACCACCTGACGATACATTTAATATATTTCTTTGGTTCTAATAAATTCCTCTTTTTCTTCAACACTTAATGATGAGTAAGTTCTTTTTAATATGTTTTTACTAAGTTCACAAATACCACAAACATCATTCCATTTTTCACCTTTTTTATAGCTTTTAGGACAATATGTTATAAATGTCCCATATGTAATATTAAAATTACTATCATTTATATATGATCTATAGATCTCTTTTTTGATTTTCCAAAAATTACACCATTCTCATGCGGGGATTCTCTCGAATACTTATTTAGATATTTGATTATTTTACCCACTACACCTTGATCTAATTTTCTTTTACTATAAGGAACATAGCGCTGATAATTATCTAAAGATTTTCTACCTTTTTTTCTTTTATTTCTAACAATTGTGAACTGAGAATCAGAAAAATTGAATTTCATTTTTCTTAAAAGCCCTTTTAAGCTTTTATAAGCCAGAACAGACAATATATTACTTTTTTGGTTTATTTTGGCATTTGAAGGCAGTTTCCTGATGTTTTCTATTATTTTGAATCTTTTTGTAAAGAATCTCATACCAGGAATTGTTGCATCATTTATTTCGGTTGATTGTACTTTCATTTTACTTTAATTTAGTAGAAGATTATGTTTATTGCAAAAAAACCTATTTATAGGAAAAAAGACTGTTATCTTGTCTGGGTCCTCTTTATTCTCCTCAGTTCTCGTCCTCATTCATTATTTGCTGGGCCTTAATAAAGTTCATTTAATTATTTATTGGTTCTTCATTTGCACAGTGGTGCATTACTTTGTTTCTGTTCAAAATCATCAATTCATCATGTTTCAAGTCAATATTTGTTTGCATGAATTTTTGTTTCAGTTAAATATAATTAGTTATGCATATTCATGCATTGTTATTAGTTTGCCTAAGTCCGTCTATGTATGCTTATTAATTAATATCGCCTCTTTATGCATGCTTATAAGTTGTATCCGCAATTTTATGTATCTTAATTCATCATGCTCCGTACTTTTATGCATCCTTATTAAGTTGTTTCAGAATCATCAATGCGCCAATAATTGGTTTCAAACCAATTATCCACTCCTTATGTGCGAAAAGTATAAATAGAAGTTGAATCCAAGTAAAATAGCAAGTACTGTGATGGATTCGATGTAAAAAATTCGAGTTTTCTGTCATTAGGAAGTTCATCTGTTTGTAGCGAATGAGTAGGAACCTATACTACTAAGAGTCTCGTTTGAGCATAGTTGCACCCTACCGACTGCATATACATTCAGGTTGACGGATCCGATTATTCGGTGGCCTAATACAGTAGTCTTTAATCTTTATCACTTGTCCAATATTTTTTTCATTTTTAAATAATAAAATAATGGTGTTTTTACGATAAAATGGCCATATATATTTTTACTATTTATATTTTGTCGTTTTACGACAATATTTATTATTGAATTTTATTTTTTTATTAAAATTCTAGAATATTAATGTATCACAGTGAAAATAGGTTGAGGAAGCAACCAAAATAGCAAGAATTATAACTAACAGATATTTTATGGATAGTAAAGTTGATAAATACTTAAATTTATTTACTATTTTATTCACTCAAGAAACTAAAATTCCTCGACCAATTAGAATATAATTATGTTTCAAAAATTTTGTCCCATATTACTAAAATCGAGAATTAGTGTGTGTGTGTGTGTGTGTGTATGTGACCCTCAATAACACTAAGAGGATTAAAGATATTAACATGAAAATTATACCAAAAGATAGAGAATTTCCTAGAGAGTGTCTTATGATATATCTTTTCTACATAGAGTAAATAACGTTTTAGTAAATTTGATCACGTGGAAATTTTTATTCTTAATTTATTTCAACCAAAACACTTATAGAATTTGAAATACGAAGAAAATTTTTTTCATAAACAAAAACATTTAAACTTAATTTATGAGAAAAGGATTCAAGTATCTTAAAAAATAATTTAATATTGTTAGAGACAATTAAAAGAAGATATCAATAAGTTTTTTAATTTTTATATATATTTTATAAATCTTTAAATTATCAATCTTAAACAATTAGATTATAATAAAAGATAAATTATATATATAATCATATCATCAATGATAATTATGTTTAGAAGTATACTTTAAGAATCTATACAAGTTATTAAACTTTAATAATCTAATTAAGATTTATATATTTTTAATTAGAAGAGTTAAATGTTCTTTATATAAAATTTTTTATTAATAAATATAGATTATCTTAGAATTGTAAACACTAGAGAAGGACTTTGTAATGGTACAAGACTAATAGTTGTTGATTTAAAACCTAATCTTATTTTAGCAAAATCTTTAAGTGGATCATCAACAGATCAAATAGTATTTATTCCTAGTATAATACTGAGGCCATTTAATAGTAACTTACCTTTTGTTCTTCAAAGGAAACAATTCCCTATTAGAGTAGCATTTGCTATGACAATCAATAAAGCACAAGGTCAAACTCTTAATAATGTTGGTATATATCTTCCTAAGCCTGTTTTTTCACATGGTCAGCTTTATGTTGCCTTTTCTAGGACTATTTCAAGAGATAAAGTAAAGGTAGAGATAATAAATACTGAAAATCAGGATACTCTTAAGGATTGAAGCTTTAAACTATACACAAAAAATATAGTATATTATGAGATCTTGAATTAAATATTATTTTACATTCTTATTCAAAAAAATAACATTATTTTTACAAAAAGTAGTTTGTGTTAAACTATATAATAATAATCCATATTATAAAGGTAGAATGATTTTTATAGGAGTTTGAGATATTAAAATTTTCAATATATAAGCTAAAAACACTATTATAACTTAATTTATTATAAAAGATTGTCAATCATTAAATTTATACGAAATAATTATTAAAATTATCTTATAATCTTATATTTTCTCCATAACGTATTTTTCACCCAGTTCGAAAGAACGGGCTTATAGACTTTTTATTAATAAAACGTCGAAATAGTCTAGGTTTATCAAATTCTCAGTATTCTAGACATATAAGGTAGATTCTGGATCAGATTTACTGAACAAAAACTTCTAATGCTTTAAAAGCAACAAACCAATAATTTGATCTTTCACCCATATAGTTTCTAGATCAATTTTCATTTAAAATAGATGATTATTTATAAAAAAACATGATCATATATGTAGATATTTTGATTACACTTATATGATTTTTAAATGATTTATCAAAAGACAGCGTTATTCAATTTTTTTCACTTTTTATTTTACTAAAGATTAAATTTATTTCTATAAAACCAAAAACGACAGAAAAGCCATTGCAATAGAAGGTAACAGGCAGAAAGCATCGCTTTCGGCAACATCTGTTTTCTTAGCTGTATTGGATTTCGCCGAATTAGCTGGCACTTTATTATTGGGTTGAACCGGTTGAGCTGTCGGTTGATTACCACCAGGTGACATAATAGCCATAGAAGGTTGTCTATTATTGGTAGTTGTAGTACCATTGCCAGCTGGAGGTGAATTGGGACCACTGTTAGGCAATCCTCTTCCCATCGGCATACCATTTTCTGGTCCTGTAGCTGTTCCAGGATTTGCCATTGGTGCATTTTGTATTGCTGGATCGACTGTAGGGGTTGTAAATGCATTTGTGATACTAGTAGGTGCTGCCGGGGCGCCTGTCATATTACCTCCGGCCACTGCACCAGCACCTGGAGCTTGACCTATTGGAACTGCTGAATTAGCGACGGGAACCCCACTTGCATCATGTCCTTCATCCTCGTGCTCTGTGATAGAAGTTTGAGTTAAAATTATTGAAGTGAATAATAATTGTAGAAGAAGCATATAAATTTTATCTATGTAAGCTCATCATTTATATATTTTGTCGTTGGGCGTTTATCCAATCTTATTTAGTGTTTTGATCGACCTTCCTCGTTCTAACGGTTTTTGGTCTTTGAAAATAGTTATAATTTTTGTTACCAAAATGTTTACATATTTAAATACTGTCAATTATATGACTTGTATAATTATTTTTTAGAAATTATAAATATACCTTTTCTATATTTTTACTTTTGTTTCTCCATTAAAAATCTTCAAAAATGGGGAACGTGGTTTGAGATCGGCGTCTTCAATTAATATTTCCAAATTTATAAATAAGCATACATGTATTCCAAATTTATAGTTTTACACTCGTGTTTTAATCAAAATGACACATTTCAAGGTCATAATAAGCCCATTTAGAACTGATCCGATTTTCTGTTAGACTTTTATTCGAAACTATTTTTAGACAAAATACAGAACAAAATTTCAATTTTCTGATAAAAAGTACGCTTTGTTAATGGAGTTGAACTATTTTAATCACAAAGATCGAAGAAATAAATCTAATAGATTTACATTTCTCAAATTTGCAATGCCCTGTGATTGACAAAAATGAAAAAAATATAATAAACAAAAATAAATTTAGCTAAAAAGCAAATCCGGATCATCAGGTTCCTTATTCATTTTTGTTTCTTTTATTTTGTTAATGATATCTTTAGCGACATTGAAAATACCTTGCGTAGGTTCATCGCAACAAGCACATTTATTCGATTTCTTGTATTGATCAATAGCACAAACTTCACAAAAATAATGACCACAACTACAAAAAATAAATACAGATTATGATATACTTAGTGATGACGGGATTTGTAAACGATTCTCGGCAAATAAAACAAGCAAATGGTAGCTCATCTTCATCAGTCTTAGACTCCATTTCTACTTTTTTATTCTTCTGTTCTTCATCCCATTCTTTTTCCAGTTCCCAACCAGTTTTATAATCCGATCTATCATGCATGAAAACACAACCATCTCCAAATCCACAATAGCCAGTCTCTAATCCAAAATCAATCATATTAATTAATACCTTTATAATCTTTACATATGCCTTGAGCATAATCAAATCTACAAGTAATTCTAATATTATTAGGTGCCTTCACAGGACCTGCTCTAAATAACTAAATGTCAAAAATTTACTTTAATTTTGGATTACCACCATCTTCTCTTTTTTTTATATAGTTAGAATAGCCAGCCTGCCCTTTATAAATATGATCGCTTGTTGATGCTTGTAAGCTCTATAAAAAATAAATGAATGGAAAAATATACCTCAGAATCATTGTTTTTAGAATTGTCTACTTCTCCATCTAAAGTGGAATAAGATGTAGCTACATCATTATCTTTGACATTTTTATCATAATTAGCATCGTATAATACTTCTTTATCATATTTTGCTGCCACTCTTTTGGATCCTTGAATGGAAGACTGGTTAATTTTCTTACTCTTGATGATAATCTGTGTCTTTTCATCTTCATCATCTGAAGAATTCGATGTAGGGCGTTTTCGTATGTTTCTAGGACCTTTCTTTGGCTTTTTGAACAAGCTGCTCGTCTCAATACTTGACATAAAATTCACAAAGTTGAGAATTTATCAGAAACCACATTTATTCTGCAGAAATGACCAATCTTGAATTAATTGAATCCAAAGCGTGCCAGCAATGTGAAGTTGAAGAATTCAAATATAAGTGTCCTCGTTGCTATTATAAAACCTGTTCTTCGGCTTGTTTCCAACAACATAAAGTGGATAAATCTTGTTCTGGATTAAGATCAAAGAATCATTATATTCCCTTTAATCATTTTGAAATCAATCAATTATATAGCGGTACACCCTCTCTCACTAATTAAAGGACTTATAGATTATCAGTATATTCAAGAGTTGACTAGTGAAAGAGATAAAATTGTAAAGAAACCAAGTAAAACTGAGATAGGCATGAAGGAATATCATAATAAGAGAAATTTGACTGGCTTCTGTAAGAGATCTAAAATACATATTGAGTTCTTGCCTAAGGTATTTGAGAAATCGAAATTGAATAAGTCCCGTATCTTCACAAGGTAATTTAATTCTCTTATTGGATTTTTTAAAGATCTAATCCTTGGACTTCCTTTTGGTCTATCGAATGGATATTTGAAGGAGACAAAAGCATGAAATGGATATCTCATGAGTAATTCATATCAAACTTGATTAAGTATTTTTGTAGAAATGCCGGCACCGAAATATTAAAACAACATTTCGTCTCGATATTAAAAGATAAGAAGTTCCTAGACTTAATTGGGATATCAGAATTAGATAATTATAACATTGTAAATGAAGTTTGTTATCTAATGAAGAAGATTCACTGCAATGTAATCTCTCTCAAAAATATTTATCTGTTTATTATAGAGAAAAGTTTATTTCAAATTAGATACAGATAAACCATTAGATGAAGCCCTAAACGGCACTTCACTGATCGAGTTCCCTATTATTCAAATTCATACATCTATTCCTGATGATTATGTTATTGAAGATGATTGGTTTAAACCTTACAAAAATGTGAAACAACTAGATAAAGAAGAATATAATAAGCCTATGGAAATATTCACTCAAATATCCGGTGATCACTTAGATTTGAGTAGTGATAATTGCTCAGGTTTGAAAAACGATATTTGTTTTGATAAAACTGCTTTTGATTTAAAAGACGAATAATCAAATATGTAATGGTTTTTAATAAATTATTTCAGATACATTATAAATATTGCATCAAATGTTGAAAAATGGAAATGTTCCCTTCCAAGAGGTCCATTCTAAGATGTGTATATTACGCCGTTTTACGCAAAAAGGTAAGCGAATTTTAATTAATAATTAATATCTAGTGCCAAGATTTATATATAATATTTTTTATAAATTAAGCTTTGTTTTTAAATCATATTTGTTTAGATTACTATAATGGATAACTTACAAAAATTCAATAACCGATAAAGAAAAACGTGTATTTATCAAAGTTGGAGTAATTCTAGGCCACAGTTCGGGAATAATACACAAAGAATTGATTAAAACGATAGGAGAAAAGGCCTATAAATATAATACAGTAAAAATATGGTTTCTAAGTTTAATAAGGGCCAAAATTGCTTTGAAGACACTAGAGGAGGCGATACAAGTAGTCTTTTAATAAAATAAAATAAAATTGAGAAAATTAAAGAATATCTTGCTCAAAGTAGAGCCTTGTCGTGCCTCGAACTTTCCATGTTAGTAAATTGTAGCAAAGCTACTGTTTATCGGTATTTAACAGAAGATTTACAAATGAAGAAATTATTGAGCAAAGTGGTTCCTCATTTTCTCACACAGGAACAAAGAGAACATTGAGTATTAGCATATAGATATAATTTGGAGCAGTTATCAAAACAAAAAACCATAATAAACAGAACATTGGCTTACTTTATATATGCAACCTCAGCGTGACCAGTCTCGATTTTGGAGAACTAAGGACAAAAGCCCACCACAAATTGTAGCACAATCAAACTATCAGAGAAAATGAATGCTTATACTAGCAATGGATTATAATGGTGTTGCATATTGGAAGCTTTGTGCACCTAAAGGGACGGTAACTTCAGAAGTCTATATAGGCTTTATTAATGAAGTTTTACTAAAATGGCTACCTGATAAGAAATTCAAGTATCCTATGGTTTTACAGGATAATGCAAGTCCTCATAAATCAAAGCTTGTAATGGATTTTTTTGATGACAACAAAATCTGCACTTGGTATCATCCTCCATATAGTCCAGATATAAGTCCACCTGCTTTTAATTGTTTTGGTAAATTAAAGAGGAAGTTAAGAGAAAATTATTATGACAATTGGGAAGAGTTGGAATTACAGCTAGAGAGTATTATCCAGGAACTTAATATAAAGGGTCATATGGGACAAAATTTTTGAAGCCTCGGTTATAATTCTTTCATATTAGTGCATCATAGTGAAAATAGTTTGAGGAAGCAACTAAAATGGCAAGAAATATAACTAAGGGATATTTTATGGATAGTAAAGTTGATAAATACATAAATTTATTTTCATTCTTACTATTTTATGCATTCAAGATACTAAAATTCCTCGACCAATTAGAATTGAATTATGTAAGAAAATATTATGCCATATGGGACAAAATTTTCTTACATAATTCAATTCTAATTGGTCGAGAAATTTTAGTTTCATGAATGCATAAAATAGTAAATTTATTCACTATTTATAAAATAACTCTTAGCTATATTTCTTGCTATTTTAGTTGCTTCCTCAACCTATTTTCACTATGATGCACTAATATGAAAGAATTATAACCGAGGCTTCAAAAATTTTGTCCCATATGAATTGTATTCAGCAGCTAGTTGAAAGATGGAGCGATGTAATAAAAGTAGAAGGTTTATATATATAAACTACAAAGTGTCATCTTTTGATATCTCATAATGAATTTTTATTTAAATTTTTTCCTTTGCCTCTTTGCGTAAAACGGCGTAATAGTTTTTTAACAGATAGTCTAAATTTGATATGGTTTTTTATATCAATTTATATGAAAGCGTTTTTCTAACCTGTATTTTATTCGATCCTCGTTCAGTCTAAATTTTTTTCAAATGAACATTCTCATCAACAATCCACAGGAAATAGAGTTAATCCAAATAATAGATAAAAAGTTGAAACTAACAAGAAAATATCAAATAAAGCATAAGAAATCCGATATAAAACTATGTCCATTAAAAGAAGGATTTCTAGTTTTGAACAAGAATCAGATTCAAAATTTCCATCCTCAATTTGATGCACCAAAATCCTTTTATTTCATAGATTTTACATTAGACATAATCTATAGTTTTGATCCTTATCTTATTGGTATATTAGGAAATCAAATAATTATCTGGATTGAGAAAACTGGAAGTTTAATTGGTAAATTTAAAGGCCATCAAACCGAGATTAAAACATTAATAATGGATCAAAGTCGAAAATTTATTATTAGTAGCTCTGATGATGGATTGATTCATATTTGGTCTATTGATCAGTAATCTTCAATTCGAACTAATTTGTAGTATTATTGCTGAACCAGATTCTATTCCTGTTCCTATTAAAGTGTTAATGGGTCATACAAAACCTATAACACAAATGGTGATTAGTTTGAATAGATTATTTAGTGTTTCAGAAGATAAAACAATCAAAGTAAATTTCCTTAAATTTAATTATTTAGATTTGGGATATCAGATCTGGTATTTTACAAACCACTATTATTGCAAATGCTCTAATTTCTGGGATTCAAACCGATGCTTATGGTTTATCGATTTGGGTTAGTATGGAAGCTACTATTCAGTTGATAAGATTGTATTCTTCAGCTCAATCAACTTTGTTAAATCAAAATACTCATACTTTATCTAATTTGGAAAATCAACATAATTATACTTTAAAACATGGGTGATATGCATTTTAATGTTTTAGTGTTATGGTTGAAGATTTTAAATTGATTAATGAATCTTTTGTGATTTCAGTTGATCTTCAATCTAATATTTCACTTTGGGATGCTAAGAGAGGCAATAGATTAAGTACTATAAAGTTGTCTAATTTAGAATCTAATTATAAGTTGAATTTTGTGACCGAATTAGATGTCACTAATTTTCCTAATTTACAAAGTAAGGCGTTGGAACAAGAGTTTGTCAAAGTTTTTTCTGTTCGATTCCCTAATACTTCTCTCAAATTCCCATCTATTGTTTTTACTCCTTTGAAGAGGCCTTTGACCGATGAGAAGAATGATAATAAAGAATTGATTGAGCTTGTGAAAAAATATAAATTGATTAACAAGCAATTAATGGAGAAACTTAAATCGAAATAAAAATCTTTATTCATTCATTTTGTTCTAAAATATTTTCCCTTTTGTTTGGGTTACTTTTACTATCAAAATATCTTTTATAATGGTAGCTAAAGCGTCTGGATGAACATTAGATTCTAACAATTGGACACAATATGGAATAGCCGTTTTATCTAAGGGAAAGTTTAAAATATTAGTCATTTCTAATATCGCTATAATGTTAGTTATTTATGTTACAGTTTATAATCTCTCTTTTTTCTTGCTTTTGAATATCCATTTAAAAATTTGATTTTGGTTGATTATTGATGAATACAAGAATGAACCCCATTTTAAAACTTTAGAAATGATAAAATAATTAGAATATTTTATCTTTTAATAAAGTAAAATGGCGTACTATTAGGATTCAGAAGTATTTATATTTGTAGAAATCTTGTTTATAGAATCAAAAAGTTTCGAAAGCGGAAATAATTAGCAAAAGGATAAGAAAGTACTTTAATAGATATCATTCTGTATCACAAAATTTATCATAAGCATCCTTATCTAGGAGACTTTCCAATTCTTCGGATTTAGATAATTCAATTTTACATAACCAGCCTAAATTAATTAATGTGGATAGTAAAAACCTTCCTCCTCTGCACTTTTGTTCACTACACTTGGATTAGAAGTTAAGTCTTCATTAACTTTAGTTATGGTACCCGAAACAGGGGAATAAATGGAACTAGCAGCTTTAACGGATTCGATGGCACCAATTTCCTCTAAACCAAAAAAATGTGATTTTTCAGGGAATACCTTCAGCTTTAACCTTTGAGTCCAGTTCAGGTAATTCTATAAATACTATATCACCTAAACTTTTTTGTGCATGCTCAGTTATTCCTAAAGTTGCTAAATTGCCATCAACTTTTAACCATTCATGACCTTTAGAAAAATATTTTTCTATAGGAATTTAAATAATTTGGATATACTAGAATAAAATCGCAGACTTCCTCTCATATTATGTTGCATTATTTTTATCATTTTGACCTGTGTAGCTCGATTTGAAAATTTTCGTTTTCAGTCTCCAAGAGTAGGTGTCCAACTGAGCTTGAAGGCTACAGGTAGCCTATGAGAAAATAAATTTTGACATTATTTTTATAAAAAAAAGTCCACGGGAGCGAAACAATTAGGATAAGTTCTATTTAAATGCCAACTTTTAGAATGAATGATTTAATGGTAAATTTGATGTATTTTTATGAAGAGTTAGATCCAAGCTCAAACAAGATACTGACGTCTGGATGAGATAGTGAGAATTCATAAAATAAAACCAAAAACGAATATTTCTGCTCCAAGATACGAGATTGTACGGAATCATCACTTACAAAACTAAAATAACGAATGATGAGGGATAAGTTTAGATAGTTATGTTCATTGCGATAATTCAATAAATAACCTTGAAAGTTACTTCTCTTCTTCTGGCTGCTGATGAATAAGTCTTTATCGATGAGTTGGAATATCAACCTGTTGAATTTACCAAAACAACTTAATATTTTTGCAATCTTGATCGAATCAAGATCTCTAATGATTAGAACAAGAGTCTCTACAAAAGTTAGAGACGATAGTTGAGTTGTATCTTGACAATCAATTATAATAGTTGTTATAGTAGAAAATACCTGATTAATAAGATTAAGATATGTTAGTTTGGTTATTCTCAATGTATTTAAACCAAGATAAAGATTTAAAATGTTAGTATCAATTTCCATCATACCCTTAATGCTTAAAATGGTCAATTTAATAGGTTTGTTCTTTAATCTCCATATGTTCGGTGTTGTATAATTGTCTTGATATTTTAATCTCTTTAAATTATGATAATTATTGAATATGGAGGCTATGATATCACCATCGACTTCATCTAGATTTAAGATCTTCAAATTGTCATTCTTAGTTTGGAAACTGTTGTATTTATACCAATCGATAGATAACTTCTTTACATTTATAAACTTTTCTAATAAATTATCCTCTGTTGTATTGAATAGGGATGGGAATTGCAAGACCTTGATTCTCTTCGTATTCTTCATTTTTATCAAGATTGCTCTAACTAATAAAGGCTTATAACGAACTATCAAACTTTCCAGATCTCTAAGATTATCTAAAGATAATACAATATCATTTATATGATCGGGATCTATTTGATTTAAAATGATTTCTTTGATAATTAATATTGATCCATATTTTCTTACTAAGTCTAAATATTCTATACTAGTTTCACAGTTAAGTTTTACGACCGCTCTATTGGCGATATTTATTGCATCTAGATCTCGACATTTAGTTATTGGAATGTTGAGAATATTAGAATTATAAAATTCTTGATCCACGATTTTGAATCCATTCCAATTGATCAATCTGATATTCGGTATATGTTCTATTATCAAATTCATTTCTTTCTTAATGTTTTTGTTCTTCGTTATTGGTGGTTCTATGATTTCAGTTATACATCTACCAAACTTAATCAACAGCTCTAATGGAGGTAAAGAAGTGACGCGAAACCATAAAATCAGAGTTAGCAATGAGTTAAGTTCTTAATTTAATTGATTCAGCTCTTTTATATAAATTATTGGGATCCTTTTCTCTATTTCCCAAACTAATACTTCAGCTAATTGCATTCAATTTTGAATTTTTTCGAATTTATGCTAAGAATCTAAAAGACTTCTATGAACCTAAGTTTTGTTTAAATGATATTAATATAATTTAATGTTTTATATCATTTGATGCCTTTTTATTAGGGTTAAAGCTCTATAACATTTAATAGCTGCCTCTAATGTGGTTTAGAGTCAAAGTCTTGATGTCATTAACAAACGATGGCATTCATTGAATGCCATAAAACAATGCAAGTAAAAGGATTTATTTAGAAAATCAGAGCACTTATAAAGCAGAATCCTACCACAAGCTTGATTTTTTCATGAAGGAGTTATTCGTTAACTTGGCTTTCTGGTTGATATTGTGTTTATTAGTGTAGATCTTAAAATATTGGTTCTTGGGACAATGATAAGTACTCACATGTTCTAAATTAATATCATTAAAGGAGACCAAACAAAACGTAAAGACAAACAATCGTTGTAAAATGATCGAATTGATTCAATGAAAAGATAATCCAAAATTTATCATTGTGGATTTACTCATATTGTTTCAATCATCAGTCACTTATTATGTTATCATTACTAAGCTAGTATTTCCTTTTCCAGTTTCATCCCTGCTTGAGCCATAAAAGGGCATTCCAAACTGAAATTCCTAAATCGTTGATGATAAGAACCATAGTAAAGAATTGCAAACCATATTACCCACGGAGACATCTCCTTCGTCCCGCGGTTTTAAGTATCAAAAATGTAGCTTTATATTCGACTGATTCCGGTAAGCCTAATGAAGACGGAAAGCCAACTCCAACTAATCCTTTCAAGAACAATGATGGAGATAAAACTGCACCAATATCTTGTCCTAACTATAAAGAATTGGATAAAATACTTTTAGAAGGAGTGAAATTATATGATTCAGAAAACCAATTGGAGCAACAGATATATAAATTGCCTATTACGAAAGAGCTTTGGTATCAATGCTTCTACAGTATCAATAGCTCTTTTTCACAGTCGGATAATGTGAAACACAACAAAGATGATAATGAAGATAACAGATATCATGATGCAATATTAATGCCTTGCATCTATCCTGGCTCCACAGAATTCGCAAAAGATTTAGTTGAGAACTTAAGCTTAGCGACAAAATCTAACTTGTACAGTTTAGATGTTTATGATTTAGCACATCTTTGCAATTCGAAACAATTCAATTTCAATGGAGTTTCCATTAACGACATTCTTCCGCTTTATGCAACGGCTCAACCGAATTTAAATGCTAGTAGGGATGAATTGGAGGATGATATCGAAGATTATGAAGAATCGGATTATAGTGTTACTAATTATAATAGGAAATCAGACACGAATTATGAAACTATAGAATTGAATCCTACGAAAAGCAGGTTGATTAAAAGAAGACAATCAGCTATGTTGACTGGGTTTAAAAAGATTTTAAATAGATTAAATGATAAAGAATTTATTGATAAGATGAAAGGGAATAAGGATGGTAATTGGATTATACATTTCAAAGATGCGTTTGAATTCCTTTATCATCCATATGGTGCACTTTGGATCCAATCCTTATATAATTCAATACAACAATATAACAACAATTCAACTGGAAATAAGATAATTTTGATTAGTAGTTTACATCCAAGTCATTTTACAAATTATCATTTCCAGAATTCGAATCTCACCCAATCGCCAAGTTTATTCCTCGAAACATCCACCTTGATGACGAATTGTATACAACATCAAACGGAGAGGTTTATGAGTTTAGTCGCTAATTCTAATTGGGCTAATAAGTTTATTATACTCAATGTTTATCCTAATTTGTTACCGCAAGAAAAGACAGGAAATCATTCGCCGTCATGGACTAATTACGATAGCACTCATCATAACACTAAACCCAATAATGACGCACCACTGACCAAAGGTAATAAAGCGGGTAAGGATTATAAAGAGTTTATTAAAGAGCCCATTTCATGGATTGATTGGATTGAGAAACTCAAGTTAGGTTGGAATAAACGTATTCTTCATATTAACCTTCAAAACCTCTCCCTCACTTGTCAAGCGCGCAATATCAAGTTGGAACAACCATCGCAAGAATTGATCAAATTAAGCTTCAATACTATGCCTTTTAGTTTACATAGATTGACAAAGGTTCCTTGGCCTAAAGCCCATTTACAAAGATTAGTTGCTACAGCCTTAGGAGCTCATTTCTCAGATCCATCTCATACTTCCATTGCGGATAGTAAAGGATTAGATGAATTGAAATGGAAATATATCCTTAAAGGCTTACAATTCGTCAAAGAACCAGCTTATTTACCTGATTCTCTTAGTGCGATTATGTCGAAAAGCTCGGCATTGCAAGGAGCAGATTTCTCTTCTTCCCCTTCAGGCGGTTGTCCAAGATCTAATCCTAGTAGTGATTCGCCTACTTTCGGTGCGTCGGCTAGGTTAGCTAGTTTCGAACCATCAATTTATGCTAAATCAGAGCCAACTAGTAACGAGAAACCGAAGTCAACTATTAATAAAGCTGATTGTGATAATTATGAAAAGAAATTGCTTAGCTGTATAGTAAATTCCAATCAAATCAAAGTTGGGTTTGAAGATATCTGCTTACCATCAACTACAATTAATAGTTTGCAAAACTTGATCACTCTTCCGTTACTTAGACCTGGCTGGTTTCAAAAGGGGATTTTGAGAGATCATTTCATTTCTGGTGTCTTACTATTTGGCCCACCTGGAACTGGTAAAACTCTATTAGCTAAAGCGGTGGCAAAAGAAAGTGGATCTAATGTATTGGAAATAAAAGGGTCCGATGTATATGATAAATATGTTGGTGAGGGTGAGAAGAATGTGAAGGCTATCTTTTCTTTAGCTCGAAAATTGAAGCCTTGTGTTATATTTATCGATGAGGTCGATGCTCTTTTTGGTTCAAGGAAGAATGATGCTTTAGGTTCAAGTGGCAAGAGAGAAATCATTAATCAATTTATGGCGGAATGGGATGGTCTCTCATCATCACTTAATCAGGATATCATCATATTAGCTGCGACAAACAGACCGTTCGATTTGGATGACGCGATTTTGAGAAGATTACCTCGTCGTTTGATGGTCGACTTGCCGTCGAAAGAAGCTCGTAGAAATATCCTTGACTTACATTTGAAAGATGAATTGATCGATTCATCGATAACTACAGAAGAGTTGGCTGAATTGACTAAGAATTATTCTGGTTCAGATATCCGCAATCTATGTGTTGCCGCTGCTATTGCGTCGGTTAGAGATATGTATGATTCCGAGGTTTCCAATACTAATGGTAAGCTATTGTCTACCAATATTGATAATCGCCAACATAACCATGACAAGGAAAGGGTGATTAGGGAGAAACATTTCAAACAAGCTTTAACTCAAATAGTTTCGTCAACATCCGATTTGATGCAATCTCTGATTGAATTAAGGAAATGGGACTCCATATTTGGAGACAAAGCTTCCAATTCGAAACCTTTGGGCTCAAGCTTGGGATTTAAGGTGGAAGATTCCTCTAGTGAAGATTTGGATAATAGAATTCAAAAAACGGAAGTTAAGAAATTTTCTAGGTAACGTGTATCTTTTTTATTTAAATTTGTCCTTTTCTATTTTTATCAAGGTTTTTGTTTATTAAATGCATTGTTTAGATCATCTTTGATGTCTTGGATTATAGATGTTGGTTTCAATGCAATTGCAGCTTCGAAAATGAACCACTTTAACAAGTTGTATCTCTTCTAATAGTCAAGAAAACATCAATTATTAATCATCAATTTCATTGACCGACTATTGACCGTAAAACTTGACACCTCTAATGATCTGATAAAAAGGTAGTTTGCCTTTGGAAAACACCACATTCATGCAGTTGAAAGACAAAAGAAACCGAAAAATCAAAACAATAACTCAAATGATGAAGCCAACTTTATTTATAACCACAATAATCAGTCATAGTTGGCTAGATTGTATCTCTAAAGCGCCATTTAGGATGCCAACCCACAGTCAATATTTCAGCGATGATGACTTCAAGATGTGTTCTGGCTATGGCCGTTCGTATCTGGGCAGAATGGACCGTTGGATTAATGATAAATATACGTATATAGCCGAAGGTAGGAAGCCAAATACTAATCCTTGCAGTCCCGCACAAAGAAAAGCAATGTATTCACGAAAATTCCCAGTCACTAAAGCGAGGCCGGGCGAGATGGTGAGGCTGTGGTGGGAGATGGATAACCATGGTGCTAGAAAGTCTAATGTTCATATTTATTCCTTGAAGAGAGCTAATCGACAGATCACCCGCTACGCCCAGATGACAAAGCAAAATGAGGTAGGTGAAATGATCTTTGCTAGTAAAGAAAATTGCATGGATATGGGGAAACCAAATTCGTTATGCTGGGCGGATTGGACCATCCCAAAAGATTTAAAAGGATTTCATTCTTTTGTTTGGGACTGGAAATGGAATCAAAACCCTATTGGAGAAGAATATATCACTTGTTTCGATGTGGACATCAAGGCATAATATGCTTTTTTAATAAAAACAAATAGTCATAACCAAGTCATCACTGCTAATGATATCATCGTTGTTACTAATGCTTTGCTGCGTTCTGCGGAGTTGGAATCTTTCGCTATTGATACTAAGGCAGAAGCTCCAGCATTTTTTGCGCTACTTATCACACTATTGACACTGCTAGCAACCGAGGAAAGCTGCATCGACGATGACTCAGAAGACGGCACCATACTACTGGATGCAGATTGGGCACTATTTGTTTGGCTTAGACTGATTAATAAATATTGGATTTTCATCTTTTTTATTTTTTTGGTTTTATCCCTTTTATATTGAATTTTTCACACATGATCGTTTTATGTTTTAAGTGATGCAATGCTGATCACACGTGAATAATAGTTATACAATATGGGGTGAATGCATTATTGATATTCTGATGTATTTTAATCAAAACCTTTAATTTTACTTCAGCCAATTTTTCAGCTTCGAAGTGAGTAGATCGAAAAATTCGTAATCTGAGAATGATAAAATACCAGCTAGCATTCACCATTGTATTCTTGGCTTTATTGAGTATCTTAGTGTTTAGAAATAATGGCGATTTAGCGGATTATAAGAGAATAAGGTCAGACAATACTGAACAATTAGAAACGTTATTAAACAACATGATTGGCTCCAAATCCTGTTCGAGTTGTAAAAGCGCGCTTCCAATTATCAAAAGACTGAATAAGAATAGATTTACTAGGAAATTATTGTATAAAATCATCATTAGAAAATGTAAGAAGTATTATTATAATGACGAGGGATTATGTAATGGTATTTTGGAATTGTTTGGTACATGGTATCTCGATGTTCTCTCTAAGATTAACTTGAATCAAAAAGGTGGCCCTGATTTAACTCGTTTGATGTGCTATACATTGAATAAAGTATGTCCAGTACCGGAATTACCAGAACCCGATTTACATTTACCAAAATTGTCACTTTATAAAGTAAAGAAGAACAAATTAATAGATGATATGAAGATCTTTCATTTTAGTGATTTACATCTGGATTTGAAATATCTTCCTAATTCCGAGGCAAAATGTAATCTACCTATTTGTTGTAGACAATTTAGAAACAGAATCAAAAGACCAGCAAATTATTGGGGCGATTATAATTGCGATACAAGTTTTATGTTACTCGTTTCGATGATAAAAGAAATCAAAAGTAAGATAAATAAAGAAACCGACATAATCATCTTTACAGGAGATTTATTACCTCATGATATTTGGAATCAAGACAAGGCACGTTTTCAAGTTGGATTGAATAAGACATTCATTTATTTACAACAAGAACTAAAAGATTATATGTTCTTCCCAGCTATTGGTAATCACGAATCCGTTCCTGTAAATTCATTTCCACTCCGATTTATGGTAGACAAGCCACATTGGAGCTACAAAGTCTTAGCAGATAAATGGCAGCCATGGTTAGAAAAAACGCAACTAAAACAAGTGAGAAAGATTGGAAGTTACAGCCAAGTCGTGAACAAGAGATTCAAAATGATAAGCATCAATACAAACATGTGTAACTGTCTGAATTTTTATTTACCACTTATGTTTGACAAGCAAATCAATCCAAATCCAACCCAATATGACCCAGATGGCGTGCTACAATGGCTCATAAATGAATTGCAAGACGCATATGACCAAGAACACGATGCGATCTTAATCGGTCATATAGCTCCTGGTGATCCAGATTGTTTTCATTTTTGGACTATGGCTTATAACAAGATTATTCAACATTATTCCAAGATTATCAAGGGGCAATATTTTGGCCATACTCATTTAGATCATTTTGAATTGTTTTATGATGAAAACAAGCTTGCTAATCAGATCGCCTTTATTGCTCCTTCAGTTACCCCATTTATTGGTTCAAATCCGTCTTTTAGAGTTTATGATTACAATACTAGGTTTCATCTTATCGATCATCGTACTTTAATTGCTGATTTATCGAAAGCTAAGAGTTGGAAACGAAATGCAAAGTGGAGTTTAGAATATAATGCTAAAGGAACTTATTTCAATGATTCAAATGAGATTAACCCTGAGAAGTGGCAAGCTTTAACCTCTAAATTCTTAGCTAATGATACACTTTTTGGTAGGTTTTATTCGTTTCTTCATAGAGTTCATAAGTCTAATTTTACGGATCAAAGTAGAAAAAACTGGATTTGTTTGTTGAGGTCTTCGATTAATAATGATGAATGTAATCCGGATCCTCCTATCGATAGACATTAACTTTTTTATTAAAATTTGTCAAAGTTATCGAAATTAATTTTACATCTTATTATCCATATTTTTTAATTTATTTGCTAAATTTAGATATTAGATAAAACTTAACACATAATGACAAAGAAATTAAATTAATAACTTTGGAATTGCTATTAGCTATTCGCCTAAAAGGCTTCCAATGACATAAATTTCATTGGAATCCTAAATATGAGATATTCTAGATCCCGTAGATGGAATTACAGGTTCGGGGACTTAAGACTTCGGTCTTAATTCCACCTAAACGGGAAGTACACTGTCCATCAAAAGTGATTCAGTGTTTGGGAAATTCGAACTTAAATGTTAATTCATGAATGAGTAAGACTTCAAGTAAGCTAATACTCATATGGTAGATAGATACAGTCTTTGTCTATAACATATCCAAATATTATAGATATCTTTTAAATATTGATTGAGATATGATTACTCAAAGTTGAAAGTAGGTGATTCAGTGTTTTGTCGAATTTTTTAACTACAAAATTTTCATTCTAGAACATTCTAAAATACAGCAAAATTGTTCATTTTTATTTCAAATCCTTAGCAGAGGTTATTAAGGCTAATTTGGTATGACAAGAAAAACATTGAAGAAAATTGAAACAAGAATTAACGAACTTTCTTTAAATGGAAAATCTTCAAGAAAAATAGCTGAAATTGATGGAGTTTCACAAACAACAGTGTCCAGAGTAATAAATAGAGTTGAAAAATATACTCCAGAGCCTATAATAGGTCCTCCTCTGGTCTTAGATAAGTGTGATGAAAAATATATTGGAAGATTAGCAACAAGTGGTAAATGCTCTATCTTTACAGAAAAACAGCAAGAAATCAAGACCTATGCAGGAATATCCGCCTCTTCGAGAACTATACTGCACATATTAAAACGTAGAAACATCGTATCTAGATACAAAAAGAAATACCCACAATTAAAAAAATTTCATCATCGAGCAAGATCAGAATTTAAAAAAACACACAGAAATTGGGAAAATAAGGACTGGGATATAGTTATATGATCAGATGAGACTAAAGTAAATCTAGAGGGATCTGATGGACGTGATAGAACTTTCAGAAAAATCGGGGAACCACTCAGAGATCACAATATTACTCAATCAAAAAAAGTCGGTGGTGGATCAATTATGGATTAGGGATGTATGCTTTCATCAGGTGTTGGGTATCTTTGTAGAATTTATTGCAGTGTTAATGCTGAGATATATGAGAGTATTTTGAATTACGAGCTGATGTATACAATTGACCTGTATGGCTTGGACAAATCTAAAAGTGTCTTTCAAAATGACAATGCGACCTCTCATACCGCTTCAAGTATAAAAAAATGGTTCAAAAGAAACGAAATAAAGGTAATGAGATGGCCTGCACAATCTCCTGACCTTAACCCAATTGAGCATCTATGGGATCATATGAAAAGAGAGCTAAAAATTCGACCATCATTTAAAGACAAAGATGAACTTTTGGAGAGAATTCAAGATATATGGAACAATATTTCAGCTGAAGTATGTCTTAAGCTTGTTAGTTCAATGCCTAGAAGACTCGAACAGATCTGAAAAACCAAGGGCGGGCACACAATCTATTGATTTTTCATTTTTCAAAAATTCGACAAAACACAGAATCACCTACTTTCAACTTTGAGTAATCATATCTCTATCAATATTTAAAAGATATATATAATATTTTTAATGTTATAGACAAAGGCTGTATCTATCTACCATATGAGTATTAGCTTGCTTGAAGTCTTACTCATTCATGAATTACCATTTAAATTGGAATTTTCCAAACACTGAATCACTTTTGACGGGCAGTGTACTAAGGTACTTCTCTTAACCTAGGTTAGAACTCTAATTGTTTCAAAAAATCTCACAATTAAATTAGGTAAATTCTGCAGAACGCCACTCGGTTCAATATAAAACTATTTCGAAAGGGCTCATTAATCGATATATGTCCTTCTACATTTCAAATGAAAGCTTCTTCAAAATATTACGCCGTTTTACGCAAAAATGGTAAGCGAATTTTATTTAATAATAAATATGCAAATTAATATCTAGTGCCAAGAGTTATATATAATATTTCTATAAATTAAGTTTTATTTTTAAATTGCTATAATGGATAACTTACAAGAATTAAAAAATTCTATAACTGATAAATAACAACGTGTATTTATCAAATTTGGAGTAATTCTAGGACACAGTTCGGGAACAATACATAAAGAATTGGTTAAAACGATAGGAGAAAAGGCCGATAAATATAATACAGTAAAAATATGGTTTCTAAGTTTAATAAGGGTCAAACTTGCGTTGAAGACATTAGAGGAGGCGATACAAGTAGTCGTTTAATAAAATAAAATTGAGAAAATTAAAGAATATCTTGCTCAAAGTAGAGCCTGGTCGTTCCTTGAACTTTCCATGTTAATAAATTGTAGCAAAGCTACTGTTTATCTGTATTTAACAGAAGATTTACAAATGAAGAAATTATTGAGCAAATGGGTTCCTCATTTTCTCACACAGGAACAAAGAGAGCATAGAGTATTAGCATGTAGATATAATTTGGAGCAGTTATCAAAACAAAAAACCCTAATAAACAGAACATTGGCTATAGATGAAACTTGGCTTACTTTATATATGCAACCTCAGCGTGACCAGTCTCGATTTTGGAGAACTAAGGACAAAAGCCCACCACAAATTGTAGCACAATCAAACTATCAGAGAAAATGAATGCTTATACTAGAAATAGATTATAATGGTGTTGCATATTGGAAGCTTTGTGCACCTAAAGGGACGGTAACTTCAGAAGTCTATATAGGCTTTATTAATCAAGTTTTACTAAAATGGCTACCTGATAAGAAATCCAAGTATCCTATTGTTGTACAGGATAATGCAAGACCTCATAAATCAAAGCTTGTAATGTATTTTTTTGATGATAACAAAATCCGCACTTGGTATCATCCTCCATATAGTCCAGATACAAGACCACCTGATTTTAATTGTTTTGGTAAATTAAAGAGGAAGTTAAGAGAAAATGTTTATGACAATTGGGAAGAGTTTGGATTACAAGTAGAGAGTATTATCCAGGAACTTAATATAAAGGGACATATGAATGGTATTCAGCAACTAGCTGAAAGATGGAGCGATGTAATAAAAGTAGAAGTTTCATATATATAAACTACAATTTTTCATCTTTTGATATCTCATAATAAATTTTTTGTTTAATTTTTTTTCCTTTACCTCTTTGCGTGAAACAGCGTAATAATTTTTCGTGTAAAATTAATCCGAGAGGTGTTCCACAGAATTTGTCTTAAATTAATGCACAAACTAAAAGATGGGGATATAGCAAAACGGCCGGTATTCATATTCTTAAACCAAAAAAATTCTACATAATAAATATTGGAAAATCGTTATCTTTTACTTTGACCGTGCTTGGACAAAATGGATTTAAATTTCAGATAGACTAGATTCGTACTTTTCGAGAAATCCAGAAGAAAAATAACTGTTTAATTAAATATGGAAGGAGTATATTATTATACACATTAATAGGTCGTATTTTCCGTATTCCTAGTTGTATGTACTTTTACTTCAACCCAGATTTTTTCTTAATTTCACAGCACAAAATTGAAAATTTTCAAGCATATGAAAGAAACAACAGTATTAAGTGGTATTTTAAAAATAATAATAAATTAGATTATGACGAATCTGATGACTTTATTGCTGTTAAAAAGTCATCAAATCCCTCCTCTAATAGCAATGTAGATGAAATTGTGCCGAATTTAATTAAACAACCTTCTATTACAAATGTAGAAGTAGTTGTACCCAAGAGAAAATCTAATATTCTATCAGATAGCGAGGAGTTATCCGAGCAAAGCGAAAAAAAAAGCAAGAAGCCCGTTAAGAAAGTTGCAAAGAAAATAAAAATTCAATCGGACTCAGAAGAAT
The DNA here is from genome assembly GCA_002738285.1 of Holacanthella duospinosa. NCBI lineage: Eukaryota > Metazoa > Arthropoda > Collembola > Poduromorpha > Neanuridae > Holacanthella > Holacanthella duospinosa. The sequence continues at coordinate 21,234 of NIPM01000757.1, read as the reverse complement.
TCAGTCTTTCTGATCAGGAACTTAAAAAAGAATATAAAGTTAAGAAACTCAGTGCTAAATCTTCTATGTTTAGTGATAGCGATTCGGAATTAGAAGAAATTAAACCAAAAAAGATCGTTAAAAAGGCACCAAAGAAGACTCCAAAACCTATACGAAAACAAGCTTCGAAAAATACTATAATTACATCTAAGCATATAGTTAATGAGAATAATAAACCAAGTATTCTTTATATTTTAATTTTAAGTTAAGATTATTAGTTCTAATATGAACAATTCTTTAAATGGTTTTGCTTCCAATAGTATTCAACCCATTAGAAGAATAGGTCTTTCTAGAAATATTAAAGGCCCTTCTTTGCACTCTTATTTAGATAATTAAATATTGCTATATTATATTCTAATTTCCAAGAGCTTGAATAAAGATCAAAGTATTCTTTTCTAAACATTATATATAACCGAAAATGTACTTTTATATCTTCTATTCTATCTATTTTGTTTTGTAAAATTTCTAACCGTTTTCAAAAAAAGTTGTAAAATAATTGACGACGTGAAAAATGTTCCGAACGCAGCTAAGACAGTCATCAACCACATTGAATAGAATAAAGGAAAACACTAAAACATCGCTTAAATTATTGTTCTTATTAGGAGCAGGAGTAGGGACTTGGGTAGTCTTTAACGAATTTATTGAAGAACGATATTATTTGAAATATAAGCATGTGCCTTCAAAATTTATCACTTATAATGATAAAGATAAACCACTAGTAAAATTAGAAAATAATGGAAAACCAACATTAGTAATATTGGGAACAGGTTGGGGTGTACTATAAATTAAAGTTAATTCTTTGTTTTATAGGCGGTTTCTATTTTGAAAGAATTAGATAAAGATTTATTCAATTTAGTAGTTTTAGCTCCTAATAATTATTTCTTATTTACTCCATTATTGCCTAATGCAATAGTTGGCACTTTGGAGCTAAGGTTGTTCTTTAAATTATATTTGTTAGATCTTTGGTTGAATCCATTCATAGAATATTGTTAAGAGTAAACGGTATATTTGTACAAGTAAAAGGATATTATTAAACTTTAAACTTAAGGGGAGAGCATTGAATGTCGATTTTGATGATAAGATGATTCTTGCAAAAGATTTGGAAAATAATGAATTTTACATCAAATATGACAAAGTAATTTCAACTTAATAGGTATAGTTGGTTATATCTGTTGGAAGTAAAAGTATGTCCCATGGAGTCCCTGGACTTCAATATGTCCATAATCTGAAAACCATCAACGATGCTAGGAGTTTGAAAGCAAAAATCAACAAGAAAATTGAGTTGGCTTCGTTAACTAAAACATCAGAAGAAGAAAGAGCAAGATTGTTAAGTTTTGTTATATGTGGAGGAGGTATATCTTGTTTATTTTTAATCTTTAGGCCCTACTGGTATTTTTTATTTTACTATTTTTTAGGTGTAGAAGCTGCAGGTGAGTTAGAACATTTTCTTTATACTGACGTAGCCAAATATGTAAGCATAGACTTAATATTTTAGTTTCCAAATTTGATTCCATATGTGAAAATAACTATAATTCAATCAAGATCACATATTTTAAACACATATGATGAGGCCATCTCTGAGTATGCTGAAGTCACCCCATATTTTAATTTTTTAGAGACAATTCAAGCGAAAGAATGTCGAAATAGTTACTAATGCAAGAGTAACTGAAGTTTTGGAAAATGAAATTAAATTTACAGTTAAAGAAGGTGACACTATTAAGCACAAATCCATTGATTATGGTGTATGCGTTTGGTCTACTGGTATTGGTTTCAGAACTTTTACTTCTAATTTATTCAATCATCCTGTCATTGGCAATTTCCAAAAGAATAAAAGAGCATTAGAAGTGGATAATAGATTGAGATTAAAGGGTGTTGATGATTCTAGCGTTTACGCAATTGGTGATTGTTGCTCTATTGAAGACCCTCATTTAACTAAAAAGATTTCCTCCCTTTTTGAAGAACTGAGATTCAGCTCAGATAAAGATTTATCCTATGAAGAATTTGTCAAACTAGCTAAACTTATCGCTAGAAAATACCCTAGAACAAAGACACATTTAAAGAAATTGAACGATTTATTCATCGATTACGATTTTGACCATTCTGGTATTCTATATAATCAATATTTTAGGTACTATTGACACTTCTGAGTTGAATAAGATGATAGAAGATATCAACAATAAATTAACTTCACTTCCAGCAGTATTATATTATTTCTTAACATTTTAGACAGCACAAGTCGCCAGTCAAGAAGTATTTGTAAATTTCTAATTACCCTAGGGGAAATATATTGCCATGAAATTCAACAAATTGGGAAGGTATATAAAAGAACATGAACAACAATACAAATCTGAGCCTACTTTAGAAAAGTTAAAACAGTTTGAAGATGCTTATACCCCATTTAGCTATAACCATTTTGGATCTTTTGCTTCAATTGGAAGTTCAGCTGTCCTTGAAGTCGGATCATCAGCTGAAAGTAAGTGGAAGGTCAGTGGCTTTATAGCCATGTATATTTGGCGATCTGTTTATTGGAGTGAGCAAGTTTCTTTAAGAAATAGGGTGCTTTTATCTATTGATTGGTTTAAAAGAGTTTTATTCGGTAGAGACTTATCATCTATTTAATCATTATTGATTAAATTCGTACTTTTGATTTCCATTTAAGCCCCAAATTTTGACTATTGTAAATTTTAAATTTCTAATGAAAAGAAATTATTCCGATAAAAAGTTAATAAATGAAGATTTTACAATATAGACAAAGTTTAATGACTATAACTAATTTGATCAATCAACTTTTAAACAAATATTTCTACTCAAGTTAGCCTAATGAAAGTTATTTACATTCCGTTAAACGAATATAACGTTTTACTTAATTTCATTAACATTTAATTATCCACCATAATGCAATATCATTTCTTTATACAAATGTTTTTTATCCTTAAACAACCTCATTCTAAAAATAAATTCTTGATTTCACCTGAGCAAATATTTTATTATGTCTTCTACATTGAGAGAAATAACACCAAATTTTATTTTATTTACAAATAAAGTTGAGTAGCTCTCCATTAGCTAACTATAATAGCTTAAAAAGACGATATATAAGACGCCCACATGAAAATACAAAAAATTGACATTCATGAGCTCAAAGTAAAGGGGAAGTAAACAAGTAGTAAAGGCTATTCAAAATTAAGCATTTAAGGTTATTAATTTTATTTATTTCTTAATTAAGAAAACCACCGACTTCTATTGTCTTTTATTAAATTACCATTTAAAACACTTCCAAACTGAGAATTTCTATGCAGAAATGTCGGGTAAACAAATCCATGTCACAGTTATTTGGAATGGATCATAGAGATAAAAATACATCAAGCAGGTATCTCGTTAAAAACTAGGTCTCAATTTAATTTATCTACCGCTTGTTTATCTTTATTTCTTTCATTTATCCTTATTTACCAGTGTTTAACTCAAAAGAGTTAAATAACAAAAAATAGAAAACAAACAATAATAGATTTAAGTAAACTCAAAATATAAATACTAAAGATAAAGTGAGATTAATCAAAAGTTTCAATTTCTTTCTTTTTTTACTTTGTTTTGATTTGATCGAGGCGCATCTGTCTGATCTGTTCAACTTTTTTCTCCTTTATGTTTAGGGGCAAATAAATTATGGAGTAAAGTTGAAAACCAAAATTAGTAAACAAGACCCAATTAGGAAGAGAAAAAGTATAAAAAGAAGCATAGAAAAATGAAACCATAACCAATGAAATACACCACCTCGAATAATCTAGATTACAATATCAATCAAAACCCGAAAGAAATCATCAATTTTAATTCAATTTTGAATGATAACCAAATTTTGTTTAACAATGGTCTGCCCTCTTTTAACGAAGCTGTAAATAGAATTTTTTCTATCCCGAAAGAAATGCAAAGCCAATTGAATTACAAAGTTGATGAGTTCAAATCCCAGTCTGAATCTCCTTACTCACCTGCTCAGAATCATAGTAATGGTTATGCCTCTACGCCCAATTATACCGACAATTATAAATATGGAAATGATTCTAATGGCGGCGCTTACAAAGATACAGGAAACAAGAAGATCTACTCTTTTATCACCATGAACGACAGTAAAATCAAAAATAGCAATAGTAAAAAGAGATTAAGAAGAAAGTTTGAAGAGATTGATAGGAAATTTAAATGTAATTACAAATCTTGTTCTAAATCTTATGGCACTTTAAATAACTTGAATGCTCATATTTTAATGCAGAAGCATGGCAATAAAAAATCGGCGTATGAGTTTAAGTCTAATAATCAATTAAGAAAGTTCTAGATTTATAAATATCTTATTTTTATTGAAGTGTTATTAATATTTAGTTTTAAACCTATTTTTTTCATTGAAAATAATTTCGAAATGTCCAAGAAGTATCTTTATATTTGACAGGGGTTTATAGTTAGTCATTTTCAGTCAATATCATAATAAGAATGGTCAAACTTCAATTTCTAGATAAGTATCAAATTTATTTAATTTAGTTAAGAGATAAATGATAAAGTGTAAGATTAAAGGATGCAGGAAACGCTGTACGACTGTTACAAAATGTCTGTACAAATGGGACAAAATTTTTGAAGCCTCGGTTATAATTCTTTCATCATAGTGAAAATAGGATGAGGAAGCAACTAAAATGGCAAGAAATATAGCTAAGAGTTATTTTATGGATAGTAAATTTATTTACTATTTTATGCATTCAAGATACTAAAATTAGAATTGAATTATGTAAGAAAATTTTGTCCCAAATAGAAGGAAATTTTTGAAGAAAACATAATTTTTTGGTTGAAATAGTTGGAAATAAAATATTTAAATATCATTTGGTTGAAATATGTATAGAAACTTTTCATTTTTATCAACCAAAATATTAAAAGTTTTCAACCATAATTCTTCAAGAATTTCCTCATTTTATCAACCAATTACATTCTAATTCCTCCAAATATTTTCTTCCAAATGTTACACAAAAGGAGGATTTAGTCAAAGAAAAAAGAAACAAAATCAATGAAAACTATATTATTATTATTCTCTTATGTTCTACCACAAGAAGCATTTCAAACAATAGAATGTGTCCTTGAGAAAGATTTTGAAGCATTCGATTATAGAACCATCAGAGTGGAAGACAACATAGCTACGATCTTGACTAATAAAAAGATCCATGGAAAGAAAGATGAATGTGAAACCATCAAAGATGAAACGTTCAAATCTCCTAGTCTAACGGAATTGAAGAATTCATCTAATAAGTATTTACAAGACGAATTCTTTAATGACTACCGAAGTTATGGCGAAATCAAGTATTATTTGAAGCAATTAGAGACAGAAAACCCTAATTATGCAAGTTTAGGTTCTATAGAAAAGAGTAATGAAGGTCGAGACATGATTTTGTTCAATATGGCAAAAAATTTTCGAAAGATGTTTCTATTCTTTTTGAAAAATAAAAACAAATAAATTTAAAGATAATTTTTATTTTATGTATAAATGAAAACAGGTTTAAAAACAGTATAAGGAGTAAGATTAAATAGGTAGTCCTAAGCCATATATAAGTACTCCTAAATAATCCACATTCTAGCAACTATCTGACTCTAGCTTTCAATATTTTATGTATATTTTGATTAATAAAACATGATTTATGATTTTATTGCTTTCAATTCCTTATAGACTTCACTCACCTTTATTGAATAAGAACAATAGCAAGTCCTTTTTATAAGACCATAATTTTTTTGATAAATTTTTGCCTAGATTCTCTTTCATTTTTCATACCAATTTAATTCAATCCTATTTATAAAACAGAGAATTAACTGGAGAAATATCAAAACAAATACAATAAATTTTAAGAAAAATTGTTTTAAATATTTTCTTGTATAAAATTGGATTTATGTTTATAATCCAATTCATTTTTTGCAAAAGTTCTATTTGTAATTATAACCAAGGCTTCAAAAATTTTGTCCCATATAACCAATAATCACACTTCTACAGCAAAGAAAATGTTTTATTTTAATGCGGGCATCCATGCAAGGGAATGGATCAGCCCGGCTAGCGTCATTTATTTGATAAAAACGATATTAACAGACAAAGACAAATACAAAAGCATCCTTGACAAATATATCATCACATTTACGCCCTTATACAATCCAGATGGTTATCAATTCAGTCATACTGAGGGACATAGAATGTGGAGAAAAAATAGACGCCTCAATTCGGACGGAACTCATGGCGTTGATTTGAATAGAAATTTCAATAACCATTATGGCGAAATAAGAAGCTCATTGAAAACCACCAGTGAAGTTTATCAAGGCACAGAAGTTACGTCAGAACCCGAAACAATGGCGATTTCAACCTATTTATTAGGACTTAAAGGTCAAATAATCGGTTCAATAGACTATCATAGTTATGGTCAGAACATTTTGAGGAACTATGGCTATACCTTGGAACCTTCAAATAATGAAAAACAGTTGTTGGAACTTAGCACGTCTATGAGAGATAGCATCTAAAGAGAAGCTAATATAACTTATTCTATGGATTTGTCAGCAGGCCTTTATCCAGCAGGTGGAGCATTTGATGATTGGCTGGCGGAAAAATTAGATGCTCCTTCTTTCACTATTGAGCTATGTTCTAATGATGATCGATTAGGGTTTATTTACCCTAAAGAGCTTATTGTGTTTTGTTCTAAAAGTACCGTGACTTCAGCAATTTCGTTTATCAATTACCTGGATTCCCATCCAATACCTTCTAATTTCATACCTAGGCCAAGCTCCGTTCATACTCTCGACTTTTATCAATTTTATACCTAAGTCAAGTTGAATATTCCCAATTCCTATCAATCTTTTTTCTATCGTTTAATTTGATGACTTAATCAGAATGTAAATTAGGCCAATATCTTTTTGAATTAAAATAATTATATATCTTATAATGTAGTTAAATTAAAAAGAATATATTCTATTAGAAACCTAGCATCATTAACCAAAGTGAGCTTATAAAATAGTAATTTAATCGTAAAAAGCTTAACCACCAAACCCATATAGAGTACGACCTTGTCTCTTTAAAGCATAAACTACATCTAAAGAAGTGACAGTTTTTCTCTTAGCATGTTCAGTATAAGTGACAGCATCTCTAATAACATTCTCTAAGAAAACTTTCAAGACTCCACGAGTTTCTTCATAAATGAGGCCTGAGATACGTTTTACACCACCTCTTCTTGCTAATCTTCTAATTGCTGGTTTAGTTATCCCTTGAATATTATCTCTTAAAATTTTTCTATGTCTTTTTGCACCACCTTTTCCTAAACCTTTGCCTCCTTTACCACCTTTTCCTCGTCCTGACATTTTTATAAATTTTTGGTGAAGTTTAACTTGTCTTTTTATAGAATTTTTGATGCCGTGTTTCAGTTCTCAATTTTCGCCTTCGACCATTGAACTTTTATCGCGCTTCATGTTGGGATCGAAAGCGAAAGCGCGAAAAAAAGCTTAGGAAATGATGTAGTCATATCAACTACAGAGTCGTTCCAATAAAAGATAAATATTTCTGAATATATGGATATTGGTATCAGTTATTAAAAGATTGTTTAACATTTTAAGGTTTAGGCAGGATTATTTTGCAAGATTACTATTTATCTTAAAAGAATTGAATGAACTCTGATATTTCTATGATAACAAAAATTATACATTTAAGCGAATGTAGTCATTTAGGTAGATTTGTTTTCAAAATTAAACACAGTCTAATCTGATCCATAATCCCTAGATACAATTAATAGTACTTCTAAATATAACCAATATTTAATTAAAAACTAATCAACTCTCCACTATAAGCGATAAATTAATAATTAAGTTAATTGTAAATTATCAGTAAGTGTATTTTCATTAGAACCATATTTCTTGGTCAATTGACCACCGCCATTAATAGTTCCTTTAGCCTTATTCTACAAAATAAATAAATTGACATTATTCGTATACTTGTTGAGCTCTTTTTTCAGCAGCTTCCAATCTTTGTTTTCTAGCTTCATCATCAGAGGAGCCACCTGTTATATTATTAGTAGGTCTATTGATGGTTGTCATCTCCATTCTTCGTATCTCGTCCTTGTTAGGCTTGCAGCATAAACTCCCCATATAATCTGTTATAAGAGTTATTTGGAACTTTAAGGAGATTTTATAAAAGCTTAGAAGAATAATGGCGAGATCAAGCAAACAATTCTGTCAAGGGTGTAAAAAACATCTACCATAATCGGAATGGAGATAAATAATCTCACTTTTATATTGAAACATTTTTATATATAAAAAGGCATCAATTCCTGTAGAGAATTCATAAAAGGACCAGATTAGAGAACTGAAAGATACATGAATTTGATTTAGAAATAAATCATCTTAATTAGCATTCATTGAATACTTTATCAAATATGGTTTTTCAAATTTTCAATCCAAAGCAAAATTTTCTTGATGGATGAAGAAAGTGAGCAAGACAAAAGTCTGCAAAGAAAGCAAACAAGAATCAGGAACCATAATATGAACACTCGAAACCAACCGTTCAAAAATACTAATTTAAAATCAGATAAAGGGTTTGATTTGCAACGTAAAACAGGAAATGATGAAAGAAGATTGTTCGACCCAGACAAAGACGATCCATATAAACCTAAAAATAGAATGCCAAAAGCACGAAGCAAAAGCAGAGAGAGGACAAATAATGGGAATGTTCATAAACTTTATGACCCTAATAAACCACATTCAACGCGTCTAGATAATTCTAATAAATTAAAAACCGCAGTGGATAAAGCAAAACTTGATCGATTATATGACCCTAATAATCCTAAAAAATTGTTGGATAAAGAGAAGGCCGAAAGGAGAGAGAAAGAACGTCGAATGAAATTGAATTTAGTCTTAAATAAAGAAATCAATTTATTGGAGAAACAAACTCAAAATTATATGTCCCAAAATGACTCTATACAAAGTTGGGAACTACGTATTAAAAACCGCAAAAAGTATATTTTCTAATGTTTGATTTTAGGCTGATTCACTTTTATTATGAATCATTTCAGAACGCATTCCATATGTATGAGAGGTACAATTTCGAAGAATCAGTATGGAAATATGGGGTTGAAAATTTGATTGAAGATTGGAAAGATTATATATCCACTCTTATATCACCCTCCTTAAATAATCTCACTAGAAATAAACCGGATGCGAATATTCGGACTTTAGTGGTTAGGTTTTTCGAGTTCATGGCTGCTTTTTATTCTAAATTACTTAAATTACCTATTATAGAAGGCCAAGAATCGGAATTAGCTCATTGGAAATCAAATTGTTATCTCTATATCGCTTTGTTAGGCATCGAAAGGATCAAGTTAGGCTTTTATAAAAATGATGTCAGAGAATTGGATGCGAAAGCGGAAAAAGTGTTAATGAAAGGAGCAGAATTAAATCCTCATGATGGTAGATTTCCTTATCACCTAGCGGAGTTAATTTCCTTCCTTAATAACAATAAAGATGATGATACTGGTTTGAAAAAGCTACAGTTGGTGATTTGGTATCTCTCGGCTTTCAATGCTTTGAATACTTGTCAAGATTCATTTGATAAAATCACTGATCAACTTATTCCTTTCAATTATGATGCTATTATTAAGAATAAGCTAGAAATTGATGTAAATGTAGATCAATGGAATGATCATTTCTCTGAAGAATATTTGAAGATAAATAATTTGATCTTCTTCAATGTTCAATATAATTCTTTATGGTTCTTTAAGTTTACTTTACCTTGGATTCAACGATTCTTGATTAAGTTTAATATCGCTTTGTTAGATCCTAATATAAATGACTCTTTGATTAAGTTGTTTGAGTTCATTTTGGAATGCGGGTTTTTGCAATTACAATTCTACAGCAAACTCTACACTCTCAGACCATACAATATAAATGATTATCCTAATATTGATCTAGTTTTTCTATTTAATAGTTACGATCAAGTTGATACCGACTCAATTCAGTTTTTACAAGTCAAGGAATTGGTGATTTATTTTAATTTTTGTTTTTATTCTAGAGGATTCAGTATCTTTAAATCAATAATGAAAAGACAGAAACGTACACCATTAATAATGAAATCTAACTCTTTATTCTTGCACAGTTTCCTAAATATGTTGTTGTATTTAAGTAAAGTGGACCAACAAGGTTGTGTTTATGATTGGTTTTGGTTCTTGTTCTCGAAATATGATTGGTCCACTTTCCTCGTGTTAATCAACTCCAAATTCCACGCTTCGTTAATCGATATTGGTGTACCGATAGAATTCAAGGAGTTTGAGCCTAATTGGTTGACTTTTCAAACATTGAGGGATAGTGGATTGGATTTCTTATCGTTAATGAAATTGAACTTGTTGGTCTTTAAAATGGCAGAATATCTTGCATCTAAATCGAAATGGTTTCAGTTCAATACTAATGAGGGATTTTATTTCCTCGATTCCTTTTATGATCAACTTTATCAAAGTAAATCCTAACTTATAATATTTTTTAAAGAACAAGAAACACAACCTAATGTGTCAGTTGATTTGAATCTTGATATACATTTAGATGATGAGGATTCAGAAGAAGATGAAGTGATTAAAGAATTGAAATTACGTAGACAATCATTACAGCAATTTCAAGAAACTTCTACTAATCAATTAATCAAGAAACCTGTCGCTCAATTTAATATGACTAAGTTTTTGAATCAGAATACTGAGAATTGGTCTAATCAGGTTCCATATGTCTTTTATTTTGATACTAATGTTTTAATATCCGATCTCGAATTAATCAAGTCGATATTGACGTTGAATGACATCAAGATAAAGTCAAAACTATCTACCTTGGAGTTCGATCTTCCAACTTTTAGCTTGGTCATCCCCTTAATAGTAATTCAAGAATTAGAAGGGTTGTCTATCGATTCGCATGGTAAATCATACACGAAATCGAAAAAGGCAATGGATTGGATTAGACATTGTGTTAAAACTAAGAAACCTCGATTCATTATTAGGACTACTAAAGGTACCAAGTTAGATAATTTGAATTACACAATGGAATCCATCAAATTCACACAAAGTTGTCGTAATTTAGATGCCATTATTCTTAATCAATTTCAATCACAATCTCACTCAGAGGATGATAAAAAGATCTATGGGCATGTTTTTGTTACTAAAGATTCGAATCTCAGATTAAAGGCTTTAACTAAAGATTTGGAATGTTGGAATTTAACAATGTTGAAATTCGTACTTAATTATATCACTAAGAATCAAACCAACCCACCTTGATTTATTTAAACAAGATAATGGTTATGGATCATATTGAATGTGCTTTCTTTGTTTCCACTTTTTATTATTATTAAATCTTGTTTAAGAAATGCATCTATTTATAATCTATAACCTGTACTGTATTTGATTAATTGCAATTTAGGCAGTTGTATAGATTTAGTTTCTTTTTAATCATCTGTTTATGATAATTAACTTGAACCCTATTCTCCCATAGGCGTAGTAAGCCACTTTACCTTCCAGAATGGCGTTGATGATATCAATTTATTTAAATCAAAATAAGTTATATAAAAATAGTAGATTTTATTCAAATAGGTTTCTATTTGAAACAAGTAGAAGTTTAACGTAAGTTAAGGGAAGTACTAAGGTACTTCCCATTTAGGTGGAATTAAGACTTCGGTCTTAATTTGAGTCCCGAGCCTGTAATAAACGTCTACAAGAGTCAGATTATACAAACTTTAGGATTCCAATGACATTTATGTCATTAGAAGCCTCTTAGACGAATAGTTAATAGCAATTCAAAAGTTAATTTAATTATTAGGGTGTCCAAGAAAATGTGGCGGTGAAATTTTTCTCCACACCTCGCTTAAAGTGTAACAGATTGAAACCAAAATTGATTATATGGCACTTTATTTTCGTTCAGAGTAGTCCCTTTTTGATTCTCTTCTTAACTCAACCAAATTTTTAATCAGTCTAGATTATTGTCACTTTTGATCAACCAATTATTTAATAAGTAAAATGGGGACTACTCTGAACGAAAATAAAGTGCCATATGGCACAAAATTTTTGAAACATAATTCTATTCTAATTGATCGAGGAATTTTAGTTTCTTGGATGAATAAGATAGTAAGAATGAAAATAAATTTATGTATTTATCAACTTTACTATCCATAAAATAACTCTTAGCTATATTTCTTACCAATTTAGTTGCTTCCTCAACCTATTTTCACTATGATCACTAATATTCTAGAATTATAACCGAGGCTTCAAAAATTTTGTGCCATATAGGAATTTATTTTCGAAAGAGACACTTTTTCGGGAATTAAAACAGACCCTAAATAAATTTTCAACCAGTTTGTTGGTAAAATAAATTAAACAAACATTTTTTGCTTTAAATTAGCGTTTATTAAATTACAGTTACTAATATGAACGCAAGATATTTACCGTAAATTAACCAAAACATTAATACTGAAGAATCACCAACAATATTCCAAATATTAGTTAAGAATATATTTAAATTATTCAACAAAATACCAAAAAACGAAATATATGCAGTTTTATCGATAGTTGCAGGCGAAATATCGAAAAAAGATCTGAGAAAAAGTGGTTTTACTTTCTCGAATAGTATGTACAAGACTGCAAAAAGGAAAAGAGGAGATGATGAAATAGAAAATAGGGAACTTTATCAACCAGAATCTAAAAAACAAAAAGGTGAAGATATAAAAGAGTTAATTAATGTAAATTTGACCAAATATTCTGAGACAACATGTAAACTACATAGAAATCAGCCTGTATTAAATCTCCAACAATCTAAACTATATATTTATAAGAAAATAATGGCCGAAAACCCAGAAATTAACCTAAGCTTGTCTACATACTACACTTTATGCCCAAAATACTTCAAATATTTGAAAAAGACAGATATGTGTGATATCAGCGTAAGTGGTAAGAAACTTGAAAGGAGGCTAGGTGAAAGTTCTCAGGATAAACGAGTAAAGTTCTACAAACCCAATGCTGAGTTAAATAAAGATCAAAAAGGCTATTTTAGACAAAGACTAGAGAACTTGGAGCATGATGAGTGCGTGGTAGTCATTGATTTCAAACAGAACTTCAAGATCGGTGGGACCTGTGGAAATGTCCCAAGCATACTACAACAAATCTTCTGTATCTTGTCTCGGCTTCTGTGTCATCTATAAAGCGGTGGGAGAAATAAAGAGGAGCTACTATAAATATCTCTCAGAAGTTATTAGTCATGATTCCCACTATGTCAAGATCTGCTTCAGGAAACTGGAGGAGGCAAAGCTGAGAAGTTTCTCCAAAATCCATTTCTGATCAGATAATGCAGGCCATTTTAGATCCGAGGAATTAAGGAGTTATATACTCTTGGAGCTACCTACTAAAATTAGTTCACTTTCCAGAATTTCTTTGCAGAATATCACGGAAAGTCAGATATAGACGGGCGCTTCGGAATTCTGCAGAAAGTCTTAGAAGAATTCGAAAGAAAGAATCATGTGGATTCTATATATCTTGTGACTTACTGTTTCTGGGAGTTTTTCTTAGAGGCCGACACCAATGCCTACTTCGAGATCTACGAAGACCCTGGTAGAGAGTACCTGGTACAATGGCTCCGCATAAAGGATGCTAAGAAATACATGGCCCTCTACGCCGATTCAGGTACCATTTATAGAAATTCGGTATCTACATTCCAGGGGTCAAATAATCGTAGGCTGGGGCATAAGGTGGTCCGCTCCAGAGAGAGGAGTGAAAACAAATACGCCCCTAAACTGAAACCAGATAATAGTCGGGCGGCTTCCTCCTCTCAATTAAAGATCATGGGTAAAAGGATGGTGCTCAAAACCTAAATGTGGGAAGATGGGTAATCCAAGGAGTATAGCGTTGACTGGGGGCTGCTATACTTCTCCTCGTAATGTGATTACCTTGTCGACCTCGGTTGGTACCGCTCTCCGTGATCTAATCAAAAAATTGTTAGGTGGGGTGTGGAAACTTTAAAGCTTTAGTTTCCGAGCAAAGTCGGAGAAATTGGTTGAAAAAACTTGGAAAAGTTGAGAATTCATATATCCGCTAGTGGACACGTCGTTTGAAGATTGACCAAGAAAAAAGTGGCGTAGGGAACTATTTCCCCTGAAAAATATCTCAGGAGAGTAGGTTTCAGAGGACTTTATGAAGCCGAGTTGAGATTTTTGGTTGAAATTTTTTGAGAATATTGGATTTCTCCCAGGGGTATTATGCCTTAATTACTCGTTTAAGCTATTCATTAAATCATGAATTTTTATAAATCTTTTTATATAAATTAAAGTGATTCTTTTATTTATTTTTAAATTTCTTATGTTAATTTTTCAATAATTTTGAAAAAGTTGGTCAAAAAATAGCCCTAAATGAAGTTTATCGACTTTGAGTTTACCAATAACTCAGGTTAATTAAATTATGGCGAAAAGTCGAAATTCTATAACAAACAACAGGAATAGTATTTAAATCTAAAAATTCAATCGAACAAATTTGATTTTAGTATGCTTTTATTTTATTTTATCTGTTTTTGTTTTTCAGTATTGAGTTTATGATAATTAAAACGAAATATTAAGTTATTTTCGATTTTTAATTCAATTACAGCCGTAATCTGATCCAAAAATAGGTAATGCTTTGTTTAGTGACCTTAAACAGGAGATTAATTATCAAAATATCAGTCTTAATTCAACCAATTTTAAATGAATTTTGCATTGCATTATTTTCATCTTAAATGGTGTTATAAATTCAACTTCCGGTTTTAAAAACTGTTCTAAACAAAAATAAACTCCCATATACGGGAGTTTATTTTTGTTCAGAGTAGTCACCATTTTACTTATTAACTAATTGGTTGAACAAGAGTGAGAATAATCTAGATTCATTAAAAATTTGGTTGAATTAAGAAGAGAATCAAAAAGGGACTACCCTGAACGAAAATAAAGTGCCATATCAGGGATACAAGTTATTTATAAATAATACACACAGTTTTATTTTTTTCAAAATGAATTTTAAAGAAGAATTGATTGAATCATTTAGTGCTAAAGATCAGCGTGTAATTATTAAATATTTAATTCTACATGGTAAATGCCCTTCTCAAATCCAACAGGAATTAAAGAATACTTTAGGTAATAGTACAATTTCTCTGAGAACAGTTGAGAGATGGCAATCAAGGTTTAATAAAGGAGAGATATCGATAGAAGAAGCTCGCGGAAGGCCATCTGAAAAACTGATGAAAAAGTAGAACGTATTGAAGCTGTTAAAGGACTCTTATTGTAACACAAAGCTGTAAGTGTGAGGCTAATTAGCTAGAGTTTGAATATCACCAAATCATTAGTGCATCTAATTTTAAGTGATGATCTAAAGTTGAGTAAGCGACATGGTCGCTATATACCAATTGAATTGAACGCAGATCAGAAGTACTACAGGGTTCAGGCTTATATATTTAACCTCTCCAATTATAGTAAGACTAAAGAAAAGCTGAAAAGAATTCTTACTTTGGATGAAACATGTGTTGTTTGTACATGGCGCCACAGAAGGATCAACTGATGTTCTGGCTAGAACCTGGTGAAAAGGGACCACAAGTGGCAATGAACAAACGTTATGGAGATAAAAGGATGTTGCTTTTAGCAATGGACTACAATGGTATCGCTTTTTATCATTTGTGTAGCGAAAAAGAAACATCAATGCTGAACGCTTAAAATCGATTTTAAGCGAAAAAATTCCTATATGGTTAAGCACTAAAAGGTTTTCCAAGCCTATATATCGATGGATAATGCGAGACCACATAAGGCTAAACTCGTACAGGACTTTTTAATAGATAAGAAAATCGAGCAATGGTACCAACCACCATATTCTCTTGATATTTCGCCATGTGATTATGATTGTTTTTGATTTCTTAAAGGTGAGCTTCGTGGTGTGCAGTTTGAAACTTGGTCGATGTTCGAAACTTGGCTATAAATGATGATTTTAAAAGGAATGAATCGAGGGCTGTATCGTGGTGTTCAAAGACTGCCTGAGCGCTGGAAAAGTGTCATTGTCAATGAGGAAAACTACACTTAATTATACTAAAATTTTGTCAATTTTTACAAAATATTTTAAGATATAACAAAAAGTTTTTACCGTCACATTTTCTTGGACACTCTAATAGTTTATCATTATGGATTAATTTCTTAATTTCATTTTGAAGTCTCAAAATTTGAAATAAATAAAAAAAGTACAAATCTTTTTTAATCAAGTTTATTGAAAAAATAAAACTCATTATTCAATCTATAGCCCTGACGATGGTAACCTTTTCGTGCTCAGAGGCAACAAAAAGTGTTGATACTGCAAGATTTTTCATTATTAACAGGCCTTGAAAACGTTTTCGGGTAAAAGTTAAATTATCATTATTTTGAAACGAGTTATCAGATCGGTAACAACTATTAAATAGATCGTTATATTTTTCCTCAAATCAGATTTTGGTCATTTCTCAACCAATTCATTTATGAAATTCGACATGGAAACTTTTAAAGAATAACCGTATTAGCCTAAATTTTGTAACGGTTTACTTTAAAAATAACAAAGTTGAATTGTTACGATATTTTACTAAACCAAGGGCTGTGGTTATTCAACTTTTTGATGCAAATGAAAACCAAAAACTGACTTTTTTAAAAACTTAGACTAGTTAGCATCTCTAATCAAAGTCACTTTTCGGAATTTTATCTGTGGCTAAATATTCAAAATAAACGCGTAAAAATCTAACAAAGCTAATGTTAAATTCGAAATTTTCTTTATACCGAGCTTGGTGTTTATTTAATTTCAAAACAAGTTTAAACTTGATATTGTAATTTAATTACGGTGTACATCAGTAAAATGGGGCAAATTTTTTCAATGAGCCCCAAAAAATAAGTATTTATAAAAACGAAAAAATAAGACAAATTTAAAATGAAGTTCTTTATATTCTTTTATAGCATATCATGCAATATAGAGTCTCTAATTAGACCACAAACAATACATGATGAAATCAAATCTAACACAGAGGCATCAAAAACCATCAATGCTGGTAGCTTGAGTAGAAGAGCTCGAAAGAATAAAAAGACAAAGACTAGGTCAGGCTTATCTAAATCAGACAAAACTAGATTAGATACAGATTATTTTACGTCAGAAATCCAATGTCACGACTTTTACAACACCTTCTTTACTCGTTTCAGAAACTTTACAGACATTGAATGCTACTTAAAACAATTAGAGAAAGACAACTCTGATGTTTCAACTCTGAAAACAATCGGGCAAACTCATGAAAAAAGGAATATTTATTCGTTCAGCATCACCAAGAAAGGCGATAACGATAAAAAGCTTTTTTATTTCAATGGAGGCATGCATTCAAGAGAATGGATCAGTCCTATGAGCGTAATGTATATTTTGAAGATGATTTTGGCTAAAAAAGAAGAATTTGATGATTTTTTGAGCAAATACATAATCATGCTTACTCCCATGTCTAACCCAGATGGCTACGACTTTTCTAGGAAGAAAGATAGATATTGGCGTAAAAATCGATTCCCTAATGGAGACGGTACTTATGGTGTTGATATCAATAGAAACTTTGATGATCATTATGGAGAAGTTGGCTATTCTAAAGATACTAAGGAAGAGAATTATCAAGGCAAAGGTGCTAATTCGGAGCTTGAAACCATTTCTTTAACAGAGAATTTGAAAAAATACATGGGAAAAATGATGGGAGGCATTGATTATCATAGTTATGGCCAATCAATTTTACGGAATTACGGCTTTATGATGGAAGCTTCGAAAAATGAAGACTTGTTAATCGACTTAAGTGAGCATATCAAGTCAAGAATTCTGGAGATCAATGACCAACATTATTATACAGACAGAGCAGCAGGACTTTATCCAGCTGGAGGCGCTTTTGATGATTGGATGACTCAGAAAATGGGCACCGTTTCTTTGACTATTGAGCTTTGCCCAAAGAAAGGCGACGAAAACGGATTTATTTATCCTGAAAGTAAAATTGTTTATTGTGCTGATGGTGCTTTTACTTCTGCTGTTGCATTTATGGATTATTTGGACAGAAATGGGCCTTTCCCTCATAATAATTAAACGTCGTCCTTTTAAGAAAACTTTTTATAAAACAATTTGTCATCAAAGATGCTCTGCTATTAAATCCAATCACAAAATGTAAAATTATGATTTTATTTTCAAAATATAAAATAGATTTCTTATTCATTTTTAGTTAAGGTAAGTCTCCTAATCACCGGTATAATTATCATGCACAATTTAAATCATTTACAGGGCTACCCCACTAATTATAAAAAATTATTACTACACTGCCCGTCAAAAGTGATTCAGTGTTTGGGAAATTCGAACTTAAATGGTAATTCATGAATGAATAAGACTTCGAGCAAGCTAATATTCATATGGTAGATAGATACAGACTTTGTCTATAACATAGCCAAATATTATAGATATCTTTTAAATATTGATAGAGTTATGATTGCTCAAAGTCGAAAGTAGGTGATTCAGTGTTTTGTCGAATCTTTTAAATTTACAAAATTTTCATTCTAGAACATTCTAAAATACCGAAAAATTGTTCATTTTTATTTCAAATCCTTAGCAGAAGGTATTAAGGCTTATTTGGTATGACAAGAAGAACATTGAAGAAAATTGAAACAAGAATTAACGAACTTGCTTTAAATGGAAAATCTTCAAGAAAAATAGCTGAAATTGTTGGAGTTTCACAAGCAACAGTGTCCAGAATAATAAATAGAGTTGAGAAAAATACTCTAGAGTNATATTGGAAGATTAGCAACAAGTGGTAAATGCTCCACCTCTACAGAAATACAGTGAGAACTTAAGAACTATGCAGGAATATCCGCCTCGTAGAGTACTATACTGCGCACATTAAAACGTAGCAACATCGTATCTAGATACAAAAAGAAATGCCCACAATTAATAAAATCTCATCGTCGAGCAAGATCAGAATTTGAAAAAACACACAGAAATTGGGAAAATAAGGACTGTGATATGGTTATATGGTTATATGGTCAGATGAGACTAAAGTAAATCTAGAGGGATCTGATGGACGTGATAGAACTTTCAGAAAAATCGGGGAACCACACAGAGATCACAATATTACTCAATCAAAAAATTCGGTGGTGGATCAATTATTGTTTGTGGATGTATGCTTTCATCAGGTGTTGGGTATCTTTGTAGAATTTATGGCAGTGTTAATGCTGAGATATATGTGAGTATTCTGGATGAAGAGCTGATGTATATAATTGACTTGTATGGCTTGGACAAATCTAAAATTGTCTTTCAAAATGACAATGCGTCCTCTCATACCGCTTCAAGTATAAAATAATGGTTCAAAAGAAACGAAATAAAGGTAATGAGATGGCCTGCACAATCTCCTGACCTTAACCCAATTGAGCATCTATGGGATCATATGAAAAGAGAGCTAAAAATTCGACTACCATGTAAAGACAAAGATGAACTTTTGGAGAGAATTCAAGATATATGTAACAATATTTCAGCTGAAGTATGTCTTAAGCTTGTTAGTTCAATGCCTAGAAGACTCGAACAGATCAGGAAAACCAAGGTGCGGGCACACAATCTATTAATTTTTCATTTTTTTAAAAATTTTTCAAAACACTGAATCGCCTACTTTCAACTTTGAGTAATCATAACTCTATCAATATTTAAAAGATATCTATAATGTTTGGATATGTTATAGACAAAGGTCGTATCTATCTATAATATGACTATTGTCTCGCTTGAAGTCTTACTCATTCATGAATTACCATTTAAGTTCGAATTTCCCAAACATTGAATCACTTTTGACGGGCAATGTAATTCAAAAGAAATTATTTTTGGTTATAAAAAAATTATTAGCCATTATAAGGAAAATATTAATTATCCGATTAAATAAACAAAAATACCTTAATTAAATGTATATAATGTAATAATAATCAATTCAATGCTATCTATCCTAAATTAATACTAATAACGATTTTAGAACCTCCAATTTCAATACAAATGAAGCTGATTTATCAAATTCAATAGTTCAGACTACCAGATACCAAAATACTGAAAATTCTGGTGAACAAGAAAATAGTCCTAATACCGTGACTCAAAGGAAATCAAGAAAGTACGTCTTAATTTCTGATATNTCTGGTGAACAAGAAAATAGTCCTAATACCGTGACTCAAAGGAAATCAAGAAAGTACGTCTTAATTTCTGATATTGTATTGGTAAAAAGTCTTTATTTATGGTCTGTCAAAATAAATGAAATAGAATTAGATTAAAATTTATCAACGTCCGCAGTGTATAAAATAATAACAGATTTGAAAGACAATGACATTAATGAAGAGTTAGTAGCAAACTCAAAAAAACTTCCTGGTCCAAAAAAGTTTGAGAACATGAAATTTTTCAAGGAGTTGGGCAAGCTATACAGCATGACCCATATTACACCCAAAATGGTATAGTACAAAGAATGGCAAGCAATAAAATTCATATAAGTCAATCCACAGTATCAAAAACACTTGAAAAATCGAATTTAACTAGAAAAAGAGTCAAAAAGATANTTCATATAAGTCAATCCACAGTATCAAAAACACTTGAAAAATCGAATTTAACTAGAAAAAGAGTCAAAAAGATAGTACATAGAACGATTGAACCGGAATTTATTGCTCAAAGAAAAGCATACTCTATAAATACAAGAAGTATTCCTGTAAATCGTTTGTGCTTCTTAGATGAAACCAGTGTAAATCTCCATACCACTGCTCGTTTTGGGTATAGCCCTAAAACCACTCTTTGTACATCAATTGTGAAGTCTAACAAAAGAAAAAATGTATCCTTTTTAGTGCTTATCAACAACAATACTATTTTGAATTATTTCTCAGTTGAAGGTGCTTTTAATAGTGATGTGTTTTTTGGTTTTATTTTACAGTGTATTGACCATGAATTTATATGAACAGACAATTATATTGTCATGGACAACTGCCGGATTCATAAAAATCCGCGCATGTTATCTTACCTGGCTTCTAGAAACTTCAATGTATTCTTTTTTACCACCGTATTCTCCCCAATTGAACCCTATCGAGAAAGTATTTTCTTTAATTAAAAGTAGGTATCACCAAAAAAGACCAAGAGCTACAAATTCTACTGAAATTCAAAC
>NIPM01000756.1:3745-33735 GCA_002738285.1 Holacanthella duospinosa | reverse complement strand
TGGCTCTGGCTCTGGCTCGAGCTGGCTCACAAAATTTTCTGAGCCAGAGCCAGTGCATGGCTCTGGCTCATATAGTAATTTTTAGCCAGAGCCATGGCTCATGAGCCAGCTCAACGAAACTTGTGAGCCATGGCTCAATGGCTCAACTTTTCCCCTAAATTCTTCCACTTTTTCCCTAAATTTTCATTTCTTTTCTTCCAAATCATTACTTTTTTTTTTAATTTTCGGAATTTTTAGTCAATGAAAGTCAATTTGCCTTTAGCCAGTGCATAATTATGATTTGTATTGGCTTATTCTCACTAGGTCATTCTCATTTAGCAAAATGTGCATATTAATGGGAAAAAAACATTTTTTATGTTGAGCCATGAGCCATGGCTCTGGCTCATGAGCCAGCTCAACAAAAGTGCGGAGCCAGAGCCATGGCTCATGAGCTGGCTCACCGCTCGGGTGAGCCATGAGCCATGGCTCATTGAGCCAGTGGCTCTGGCTCACTCCCAAAGCTGAGCCATGTGGAACACTAGCACGGATGACGTACCAGGACGTCATGTTTCAAAGCAGCTCTTATGACGTCCCTGGGCGTCATGTTTTAACGCGGCACTTATGACGTCCTGGAATGTCATGCATGTCATCTCGGGACGTCGTTTCTGGAAATCCAAGAAANCGTACCAGGACGTCATGTTTCAAAGCAGCTCTTATGACGTCCCTGGGCGTCATGTTTTAACGCGGCACTTATGACGTCCTGGAATGTCATGCATGTCATCTCGGGACGTCGTTTCTGGAAATCCAAGAAATTTTGACGTCCCGGGACGTCATGCATGTCGTCGGAAAGGTGATTTTTTACAAAAAAAAATTACAAGTCCTCTGTCAACTAACCTTCTACACTGAGGCGCATAAACATGGGTACATGGTAGTAAAGAGAATGAGATGGGAGGTCGCATTCCTAAAAAATTTTTACACGCTTTTTTGAGTTAAAACTTTCTCCATGTACCCATGTTTATGCGCCTACAATGAGGCGCATAAACAGCTTCGAACAGCTTAATTTGTTCTCTTACATTTGTTTCCGGGAGTAGTTGATTTGTCGTAATACATATTTGCTAAATTATTAAGTGTTTTTTTTTTCACCAAAAATGGAGCAAACTCCTAAGCGAAGGTATACAAAATCAGGAGGAAATATAAACAAAGTGATTTGTAACGTAAAAGAATGTTCGACTTAAATATAGAAATATCAAACTTATTCAAATCAAAAACACGAAACCTTAAGAGCTGTCAGTCAAATTAGGGCCTTTGGTGCACAAATGTAACTTTTTGGTGCGCCGCACATTGAAAGTGCGCTAAATGTGCGGGTGCGGCGCACATCGCGCGCGCACATGCGAGTGCGCTACGTGCGCGCTAACTATTTTTTTTCCAATGTGCGTGTGCGGGTAAAGTGGGCTTGTTTCAATTCTGTAGAGTACGGGTACGGGTGCGGTTGCGGGTGTTTGATATTGCGAAGCTGCGCGTGACGGTGGGTGTGCGCCACTGAAGTATTTTTAATGTGCGGGTGCGGGTGCGCTTGCGGTTGATTGTTATTTTTGGCGCACTCCGCACTTCAAGTAGCAACAATACTTCCACTCATCCAAGTTCTACACATCTTCATCTACCACGGAAACAAAGTAAGAATACTTCAGATATAATACTTGGCTTTGTATTAGATCATTTTAGTTAGATCAATCTTACAATTCATATGGTTTTTTTTCCAAGTACCCCCTTTCTCCTTGAACTTAAGTTTGTTTTCCACCTTTAGATTTTCTTTTGCTTTCAAGGGTTGTATTTTTAAAGAAATAAAAATTTTTTCCGGTTTTGATTAGCTTTTAATTTAGGTTTTCTTTTAGGTTATCTATCAGGTTTCCTTTGTTTTCTTTTAGGCTTTATTTAATTTATCTGTTAGGTTTTCTTTAGGTTTTCTTTTAAGTTTTCTATGGATTTTATTTAGGCTTCTTTAAGGTTTCCTATGAATTTTATTTAGGTTTTTTTTTGTATTTCTTTACGTTTTTCATTAGGTTTTTTTAGGTTTTTATTAGGTTTGTTTTAGGTTTTCTATTAGGTTTTCTTTACGTTTTATTTCAGGTTTTCTTTAGGTTTTCTATGGATTTTATTTAGGTTTCGTTTAGGATTTTTTTAGGTTTTTTTTAGATTTTCTATAGGTTTCTTTTGGGTTTTCTTTAGGTTTGTTTAGGTTTGTTTAGGGTTTTCATTAGATTTTTCTATTAGGTGTTCTTTAGGTTTTCTATTAGGTTTTCTTTAGGTTTTCTTTTAGGTTGTTGTATTTGTTTTAGGTTTTCTATTAGGTTTTCTTTATTTTTCTATTAGGTTTTCTTTAAGTTTTCTTTTAGGTTTTCTNAGGTTGTTGTATTTGTTTTAGGTTTTCTATTAGGTTTTTATTTAGGTTTATGATTTTTAAGTCTTTTGCTAGGTGTTTTCGGTTGAAATTTTCAATGGTTCCACAACATTTGATTGAAAACAAACATTCCATATCAGAATCACAGTATACACATTACTGATCAATTTATGTATCGCTTAGCTAATCTGCTAGCCGTATCTTGCAGTAACTTCAACAAGGTTGACAAGAACAAAAAAAAAAAAATTTTTTTTACAAATTTGCATATTTTTTGAAAATTTTGGGTTGACCGCCAACGATGGATGTCATATTCGTAGTCTACATGAAATTTCTAATCGATTAACGAGTCACTTGTTCAAATCCGCACCCGTGCCTTTGGGTAAGTCATACTAAAAAAAATTCTTTTTTGGCAAAAATTTACATATTTATATTTTTTTTTTTGCAAAATTTGACTTGACCGCCAACGATGAATGTCATATTCGTAATCTACATAAAATTTCTGATCCATTGAGGTATCACTTATCCCATTCCACATTGTTTCTGTCGGAGCCGCCCTCACCGTGCTTATGCAGCGATGGCATTTCGAGAAAAATTTTTTTAATTTTTTGACAACCATTGTGCGAGTGCGGGTGCGCGAATGTGAGGGTGCGGGTACGTCATTGTAATTTCCTAAAAATACGCGTGCGGGTGCGCATGCGACCTTTTGGTCTTCTGAAGGTGCGCGTGCGTGTGCGAGTGCGCCAATGAAATATTTTAAGATGCGCGTGCAGGTTCGCGTGCGCCTTTTTAGTACCAAGAAGGTGCGCGAGTGGATGAATGTGCAGCCTTCCGCCCGTGCACTATGTGCGCGTGCGCTAGATATAAGTTACATTTGTGCTTTGGTGGAACTTACAGATGTCAGTGTCCAAAGTAGGGTTTCAAATGACTCCCACTTTCTTCAGAGTCAGAGTCAGGTGACTGAGTCATGACTCACAGACACCCATTTTCACACTGAGTCAGAGTCATGAATTTTAATGACTCAGTGAACCTGACTCAGTGACTCTTATAGAATCAGTCCTGAAGCTTGAGTCAGTCAGGTGACTCAGAGTCATGACTCTGTGAATCTGAGTCATGATTCAGTGACTCAGATTCACAGAAATTTTATATTTTTCTTTTTACAGTAAAATGAGCATAATGCGTATTCAATGCTCAAAATGAGTGATAGAAAGACGCTAAAAGTTACCTGCTCTTTTCGGTTAAAGACTCTTAAATAAATTTTTGAAATTCTTCGTTATTTTTGATCCGATTTTAAATTAAATTAGCTTACCTGCAATATTTATACTGATCCTTCGTGTCAACGCTATGAAAATAATCGATGATTGAACACATCTGAATGTTTTGTGCTTTTGTTATTTTATTGACTTTGTTCAATTAACTCATTTTTTTTACTGCCTAATTATCAAACAGTGCACTTCTAAATTAGCTTAATATCTAAATTCGAAATTTCGAATGATTGAATAGTTTTGGGTTTCGATTTCGACTGGTTAACGTCGAATTTCGATTTAGCTTACAGTTTGTTCCGAGATTTAAACTTTGATTTCAATTTCGACTGAAAAGTTGAATTAAATTTGGATTTGGATCTTCGAATAACCGATTTCGAATTTGAACACCTTAAAATTATGAATTTTAATTTTTTTTTAAGTATAAAACTTTGTGTATCTTAAGAAAACTCCGTTTTATTATACATGCTTGAAACTTATTTCCAGATCTTTTAATATATTTTAATTTCAATGGCCTGGAACAATATGGATTTCGATTTTGAGAAATTTAAAATCAGATTTAGATCTAAACTATTTAAAATGATGAATTATGCTTTAGATTTTCTGGTTCTTTAAAATCATCGATTTCGACTCACATTTCTATTTCAAATGGCTATTATCTACTTCGATTCTGATTGTGAGTTGGAATATTTAGAAGCGTTGAGTTTAGATTTTTATTAAAATCTGAGTTCGATTTCGATGTGTAGTGGTAAAAGTTACAAGCGTGCTTCAAACTAAACACGAGCCGCGCGGAAGCAAACTCCCACTCTCAGATTTGTTGTGTTGTGGGAGTTGAAAAGAATTTTTTGGTACAAAAAGGGCAAGATGTAAGCAGTAACGCTTTGTTGCTTGGGAGTCATGACTCTTCCTAGTGAGTCACGACTCAGAATCACTTTGGAAAGGCACAGAGTCACGAGTCAGGTGACTCAGAGTCACGACTCAGTGACTCCAATTTCTTTATTGAGTCAGAGTCACCCAAAACCAGTGACTCCGAGAAATCGATGAGTCAGAGTCAGAGTCACGTGAGTCAGACTCATTCGGAACCCTAGTCCAAAGTTAAAAAGTGATAAAATGGTAGGCGATGAAAACTTAGTCAAAATGAAACACAGGACAGAAGGGTCATCATTGTGAAAAGACAACTTTTTATGACAACAAGACAAATTTTATGCAAGGAATGCATATACAACAGTGAAGAAATTACATAATTCTGCGTCAAAGATCACAATTTTTCAAAAATGAAGCACTACTTTCCGGAAATACTAAAAACAAGTGGAAGGAAACACTACAGAACTCTGTTTTCTAGCATACAGAGGTCTGTATGGTATAACATACAGACTTCTGTGTGCTAAAAGACAGAGTTCTGTAGTGCAGTGACGTAGCATACAGAACTCTGTATGGTAAAAGACAGAAGTCTTTATCTATAGCGAGCGCAACCTATCCTCCTTTATATATTTACTAATACTTAGCTCGATCGGCCTTCAAATAACCGAATAAAATATAGATAAGCAAAAAAAAAACGAATTCAGGTATTTCCAATTTCGGAATTTCTGGTCAAAATTAATAATAATTGGTTCGACATGAATGCTGGAGTCGAAAGGAGTCGATTAATACCACACATGACCTAAGTGATTTTTTTTCAAAATGATACAAAAATTCAAAAAATTGGAATTTTGAAAATCTAAAAAAAGTCCATCTGGAGAATGCGATTGAGAATGCTCATGCAAAATTTCATCTTAATCGGTCCATAAATACCGAAGTAAAACTTTGGCAAATGGACCCCATTTTTCCAACTTTGGACCTATGCCCCCCAGCCCCCCTGCACCCCCTTCAAAAAATTTTCATGAAGAAAATTTTTGTTTTATTCCCTCAACAAATTGCAACAACAATACAAACCGGAAACTGGATTTTTAAAATTCACATTGCAAAACATTTTTTCATTTATCTATTTGAATGACAACTACTTTTGTATGTTATACCATACACACCTCTGTATGCTAGAAAACAGAGTTCTGTAGTGTTTCCTCACAGTGAAAAGTGCAGCTTGAAGCAGTGTTCGGCATCCCGTCTTTCCCGTCCCCGTCCGGACGGGGACGGGTCGTTTATTGCGAAGTAAAGACGGGGACGGGACGGGGACGGGTTTGGACATTTTTTGGAAAGACGGGGACGGGACGGGGACGGGTTTGGAGATTTTTTGGAGAGACGGGGACGGGTTTGCAGATTTTTTTGNGAAAGACGGGGACGGGACGGGGACGGGTTTGGAGATTTTTTGGAGAGACGGGGACGGGTTTGCAGATTTTTTTGAAAGACGGGGACGGGTTTGGAGATTTTTTGGAAAGACGGGGACGGGACGGAGACGGGTATGAAAATTTTTTCCAAAGACGGGGACGGGGACGGGTATAAAATTTTTTGTTAAAGACGGGACCCGGGACGGGTCTGAAATTTTATAACAAAGACGGGGACGGGTCTGAGACTATTTAACAAAGACAGGGACGGAGACGGGTATAAAATTTTTTAAGGAAGACGTGGAAGGAAACGGTAGTAGAATTTTTTCGAAAGACATGGACGGGGACAGGTGTTAACCCTCGTGTTTCGAAAAGAAATTCTATGCCCGTCCTTGTCTTTCGAAATAAAAATATTTCTTTCTGCACAGTGGACATTTCCATGCTCATTTGTATGTNAATGCCCGTCCTTGTCTTTCGAAATAAAAATATTTCTTTCTGCACAGTGGACATTTCCATGCTCATTTGTATGTGCGCAGTAGCCTTTATCATTCGCAGTGGGCGCTTAAATGTGCGTAATGGACTTTTGCATGCGCAGTGTGCATTTATATGTGCGCAGTGGGTATTTATGTGTTCGCAGCGATTTTTTGCATCCGTAGTGGTCATTTATATGTGCACAATGTACATTTCCATGCGCAGTGGGCATTTATGTGTGTGCAGAGCACTTTCGCATGGGCAGTAGTCAAATCTACGCCTTCAGCGAGACGCGATGCCATCTGAACGAAACCTCAATACTTCTTCCTCGAGTTAAATAGCCGGGATTGATGTCTTTGAGTTTTTAGATATTTTTAACCCACCTGACAGGGTTCCATTGGATATGGATAAGGAACTCGAAGCTTATCTCAATTTAGAGGAGTATTACACAACAGTGGAAATCCTGGAGTGGTGGAAACAGCACGCCAAACTTTTTCCAATTTTAGCTTTTTTGGCTAAAAGAAACATTCCAGCTACGTCAGGCGATGTTGAGAGGATGTTTTCCGTGGCGGGATCAATTCAAAGATTGAAACGGACACGTATCCTGACTACATCATTGAGAAAAGTTCTTTTGTATCGCGACTACCGATTTCAACTGAAGATTAGATTCAGGAACCGACAAACCACTTGCTAAGGATTTGTACGGTGGTAAACCAAAATTGGGTTCGCTTGCATTGAACCCTGATACACCCACTGACATATCAACGTCTGCCACGTTTGAATCACAAATTGAATTGGAATCCTCGGAACCGGAGTTGGATATTGAGTTGTTGGACATTTCCACGTTGTCACTCTTCATCGAGTGAAAACGGCAAATAAAACTTACAATTTTTTTTGATTTTGTCAAACTAGATAATAAAATTATATATTAAAGCTTACACAACCATGAAAACTCCATCACGAACATATTTCAGTCAATGGTTGTTACTTCCACCATCATACTCTGCCATCTGTGATCTTCAAAACGCACTGTTTCCAGACCTTCGACAGTGAAAACTGACTGAAGAAAGGTTTTTTTCAAAATGAAACCAAACAATTATTGTCATATATTTGCCGTGACCAATTATTTGGAGATAGAGTAAACTCACATTCATCCAATAATGCCAACTGCTCACGGAAATGTCCATTGCGCACATATAATGCTATCTGCGCACACATAAATGCCAACTTCGCATCGAAATGTTCATTCCGTACGGATACATTCCCACTGCACACGGAAATGTCCATTCCGTACATATAAATGCCCACTGCGCTCAGATGCGTGCCAATTGCGCACNTCCCACTGCACACGGAAATGTCCATTCCGTACATATAAATGCCCACTGCGCTCAGATGCGTGCCAATTGCGCACGGAAATGTACATTGCGCACATATAAATTTCCTTTGCGCACAGATAAATGCCAACTGCGCACGGCAATGTACATTACGCACATAAATGCCCACTGCGTCCGGACATGTTCATTGCGCACACATTAATGCCAACTGCGCACGGAAATTTCCATTGTGCACATAAAATGCCACTGCGTACTCATAAATGCCAACTACGCATGGAAATGTCCACTGCCCACATATAAATCCCACTGCGCACGGAAATGGCCATTTCGCACAGAAATTTTTACCGTGCATGTGAAAGTCCTCTGANCATATAAATCCCACTGCGCACGGAAATGGCCATTTCGCACAGAAATTTTTACCGTGCATGTGAAAGTCCTCTGACCACACATAAATGCCAACTGCGTATGGCGATGTCCATTGGGCACATATAAATGTCCATTGCATATTCAAAAGTCCTCTGCGCACACATAAATGCACACTGCGCATTGAAAAGTCCACTGCGCATGCAAAAGTCCATTACGCACATTTGAACGCTCACTGCGCATGATAAAGGCTACTGCGCACATTGAAATGCGCTCTGCGCATGCAAAAGTTAATTGCGCACATAGAAATATACTTTCGAAAGACGGCACGGGAATAGAATTTTTTTCAAAACAAGGGAACGGGAAAAGAATCTTTTGGAAAGACGGGGACCTGAGACGGATATTGGATTTTTTTCCAAAGACGGGGACGGGACGGGAAAGGGTTTGGAAATTTTTTTCAAAGGCGGGGACGGGGACGGGTGTAGGATTTTTTTTTGAAAGACGGGGACGGGGTTGAGTATGGGTTTTTTTCCAAAGACGGGGACGGGGATGAGACAGAATTTTTTTTCGAAAGACGGGGAAGGGACGGGGACGGGAATGGAATTTTCTTCCCAAAGACGGGGACGGGACGGGGACGGGTGTTGCCAAACACTGGCTTGAAGTACAGCATGAACCACTTTAATCCGTGCCTTCTTTCTTCGCCTTTCACCAAAAGCAGCTTGGGGCAGGCGATACACAATTAGTAAATAATGAAAGTGAAGTTAATTTTATTATAATCACTATAAAATATCTGTTCCGATTAGATACACTAATGCAAAGCAATGGAGCAACGCAGAGACAGAGAGAGGGGTCGGCAGGTTCTCTGTTGAGTCAGGTGGAATAGATGCCAAGGATCGTACCCCATTCCTCTATTTGGTCATTTCTGTCAATTACCTATCTTTCAGCATTACAGAATGGCGTTTGTTAAAAAAAAATTACTTTTAATCAGTTTTGATTGGACAAGTTATTGCAAAGTAGTGCAAATGATGAAAGCAGAGAGGTAGAGAGATGGTCGAAAGGTTCTCTGTTAAGTGAGGTGGAGTAGATGCAAAGGGACCATACTCTATTTCGCTCATTCTCTCAACTCTCTGCTGCTCTTGTTAAATAATTAATTTTTGCAGAGGAATGTTTTCTCAAACACACACTAACTTCGTTCCATCCAACTTTTGTATTTCGCGCTATTTATTTGCTGTCTCAAATTTTTTTTTGGTGAAAACGACTTTCTACGGCCCGGATTAAAGTGGTTCATGCTGTACAAGCGCATCGTTAAGAAACTAGTTTACTTGTTATACAGCATATACAGCATTATAGTGGCCGAACTGGGTGATTAATGAATTTTCGGTTGGGATTAAAGATTAGGGATTACATTTTTTGAATAAGCAGATTAGAATTAGGGATTGAGGATTAACCTGTTTTTCAGATTGGGATTAAGCCAGGATTAATTTTCCACAATTATTTGGGGGATTAAAGATTATGGATTAATTAATCCGGATTAATTTCGTGATCAGGGATTTAAATTTTTTTACTTTTTTTTTGTTTTTATTCAGCAATTTTGTAAATCCTTTTTTTTTGCAGTCGAATCAACATTTTGATTTTACAACTACAGTGCACGACGTTTATTAGACCATCCTATAGAAGAACATTCGGGTTATAAGAGCAGAGATTTGCGGGTTTGGTTTGCTCTAATGCATTTAGCATGGGACATTTAGAGGAATTCAAATATTTAGATCGTGCTTTCGATTTTTTTCTAAATTCAACCTTTTTTAGACCCAATACTTAATTAATTACTAAAATCATTACGTAATTTACAATTAAAACTAAAACAAATGAAACTAAAACTTAAATATTGCTTATAAACAGAAAAAAAAACTGTTGGTTTGGACTTAATCTCAGACCTAAAGTGAGAGGGAATTAGGTCTGGAATTAAGTTTTTGAAAGACGGACTAAGTCTTGAGGAAGGAGAAAGTCCTTCTACGTCACATATTTTTGGCGCGAATCTCATAATTAGGNATTCTCGGGTTAAATAGCTGTGAATACTGACCGCGCAAAAAAATTCGAATTTTAACCAAATTCTAGACATTTGCACGAAGACTATATTTAGGATGACAGAATATTTTTTCATAATCCTTAATCATTAATATTTATATGTTACTACTGCCTATGAATGACGCTAGGTTTGGTGAATAATGAACTTTTTTTCTTTTTTGGTAATAATAAATAATGATTTTAGGGGTTAGATAATGTGACTTTTTGAGGGGAAATGTTCTATAATTTAATTTCATTGACCAAAATTAAAAAAAAATTCAAACCATGTACATTTGCATTTTCATAATCTAAATTAACAAACTAGCAGCCTTCAGTTGCATCTGCATTTTTTTTTTAAATCTTGTTAGCGACAAATTGTCAGAAACTTAAAGAAATCAAGGTGCCACTCTGTACTAAAAAAAATTACTAAAGAACAAAGAACCTTAAAGAAACCAAAATGGGACTATCAAAGAAACAAAGTACCTTGACCTTACCAAAGTTATACCTTTTTAAGGATTATGAAAAAATATTCTGTTATCCTAAATAAAATCTTCGTGCAAATGTCTAGAATTTGGTTAAAATTTGAATTTTTTTGCGCGGTCAGTATTCACAGCTATTTAATCCGAGAATAAACTTAATATTTAAATTCCTCTATTAACACGTTAAAAGAACATTGTATATAAGAGCAAAACGGTTATAAGAACTACCTATTGCTGGGTAATTTTTGAAGCGGGAGTTGGATATAAGAGCAATATTCAAATCTCAAACAAAAATAATCTTTTTACATCTTCAATTTCTAAAAGTACCACTTGAAATCATTTTAGTTGAAATGTCGTTCTTGTAAAATCTTTACAAAACTTTAAATAAGAATTAAACAATTGCAATTTTTGACGAAATTGTCGACGATAATTACAGTCGATAACTTTATATAAGATATATACTATAGTATATTTTTTCTTTTTATAAATTTTGAAAAAAATTTTTTTTGTCATATACTCTTTAGAAGAACATTCTTATAAGGTAACAACAAACGATTATAAGAGAAGTATTTCCAGGCGACGGAGGTTGGTCTTATAACCGTCGTGCACTGTATTTTAATATTCCCGTCAAAATGATGACTGAATCTAATATTATAGGACAAGTTTGTCTCATTGTTACGTTTCTTAGGGATTTTGTTTATTTTAGAAGTATGTTTCATTATAACTAAACAGTTCCTTAATTTTGCTCAGTTAAAGCTCTGATCTAAATCTAATTTACTTGAATTTAGTTGGACGAAATTCCCAGAATCCAATAACACTAATTCACTAATCAATTATCTTAATTGATTAAAATAAAATAACTGAATTGAAAATTAAAATTAACTAAACTTAACTTTTAACATTTTGTGGCTTTCCCACCAAAAACTCTAATAGTCAAGGCTATGATAACCTCTTGACTGAATTTACTATAAACTCGATTAACTTTGAGTTTATAAAAAATGAACAAAACATTGTTCAATAAATCACATAATTTGAACAATAAGATAAAAGAATAATGAGGGTATTCCACATGGCCTGGTTAAGTGTTAAATTTTTATTTGATATATTTTAATGAGTGATATAATGAAGATATCGGGAAGGGTAAAAAGTCAAATGTTGTTATGTTGACATTTATTTTTGACTTTGTTATTACAAAAATTTCCCTCGCCTCTTTTGCATGTTGTAGTTGAGAGGATGCATGAGAGGAAAGCTGAGACCACAAAGTAGTAAGTTTCAATTCTCTCATACATCTCTTCAACTACAACATGAAATAAAAAGTGTGAGTTTGACCCTTTCTCCTCCTCAGTTGACGTTATTTATTTGCATTTTAACAATAAAAATAAAAAGCAAAAAGATGCCCCTGAGCTTATTAAACTTTAACCGAGAGGAAAAATAATCAGACCAATCACAGACGTATAAAATGATGTCACCTTTTTATAAAATAAAAATATTTAAAATTTAACAACTTTTTATCTTATAACCAAAAGCAGGAATACCCTCAATCTTTATTAAAAATAAGCAATTACTTTAACAGCTCCAGTTCCGCTAAATACTGATGGATTTTCTTAAAATTAGCTATGAATGTTAGTCACATCACACAGTAACACAGGAACGGGATGATGAGGGAGACGGGAGGGAACTTTTGTTCTCTCACATTCCCGATTCGAAAGACCTCCTCCTCCCGAAGGGGGCAGGAGGTATGGAAGAAGTGAAAAGAATGAATTCAACTACAATGGACCTCGCCTATTATGACCCGGGGTGTAATGGAACCATGGTTATAATGAACCTGAACCGCCGGTCCCTGCCTAGAGATAGCGAAATTAATATTAAAAACCTCGGTCATAATGAACTCGGTTGAAATGAACACTCGGGTGTAATGAACCATATCTTGCGGTCTAGCTCTTCATTTCACCATCGTGAGAGATGAACCAGACCCTATTATGTTGAAAAAGTTATGCCAATTTAATAAAATGCGTTGTGAATAAATGACGAATTGAAGTTTTGAATCACTGCACCAACGTTTTTTCTATTATTCCGTGGCGCAGTGGACAAAATAAGACTTGTCAAATTTTAATTATCTACTACTCTTTATCCACTGTTACAGCATCTCTAAATCGTGAGTAAATCATTGCAGAATTCTGTAGATATTCCACACAGTTTTATCTACATTTTTTTCTGTTAAGTAAGTTCTTGGTTTATTTGGATTGTGAGGCTGCAGTATCTAGAAAAAGAAAATAGTTAAACTAAGAAAAGTCAAAACATCGGATGTGATGAACATTACTTTAAATTTTTTATTTGTTCATTATTCGGCTATAATAAACATCGGGTGTTATGAACCGAATTTCCTGGTCCCTAATTCTTCGTTATAGGCGAGGTCCACTGTATACCTAAATGAACTTGAGAAAGAAATTAGAACTTTTAAGTTTTTAATATTTACCTAACAACCTAACTTTGGACTACTAAATACCTAAGGTTCCACGAGTAGTCCTTATAGCTTGATAACATACCTATTAACTGTGAACTAAATGAAGATCAAGGATTGTCTCTGGACTGGACCACTAAAGACCTAAGGTTCGTCGAGTGGTCAACATTTTCTCCTGTGCTTCTGGAACTTTTCGTTTTTCGGCTTTTCCATACGAACAACGTTTGTCGAACATTTGGGAATGTTGTCCATGTCAAAACAGATGAAGCACAGTTTAAAATGTTGGTCAGGGTTAACAATTGGTTGAATTTGGTTAGGGATTGGATTTGGTGGAACATAGGGTTTATTTTATTTCACTAACTGGATGATCGGAATTTTAGCTGGTCGTTGTGGAATTGGTTATGGGGGAGGAAGTTCCACTTGCTGTTCCTCCATGTCACTTAAGCCTGCAATCTCCTCTTCTATCACATCCCGTATTTCGAACTGTCCATAAATATCGTCTTCTGCATGTAGTACAAGAACGTCCTCCGAGTCATCCTGAGGACTTGATCTGGATGCTGACGCAGTGGGAACATCCACAAAGCCCAAAGCGCCAACGGAGGTGTTCCCACGGATGGTAGTGCCAAAATAATCCAGACCATCGTCGAGTTCATCTACAACTCTCGGTGTTGGAGTTCGTATAGGTGAAGGTAGTGATATAGATTTTTTGGGTTTTGATGGCTTTGGACCAGGGGGAGCTGGTACACACAAAACTGACGGATATTTGGCTATGGTGGCCAAAAGATCCGACTTCTTCGCTAATAAATGTTAGGAACGCTTATTGTCCATTATTTTCAAAAGTTCTAGGTTATCGGAAGGTCTAAATCGTCACAATCCAATTAGGTGATGGTCTGAAATAATGGAAAATGATGGTACATCATGAAATTTAGCCACCTCCTCCCGGATTTCAAATAACTCTTTGAACAAATTGATTAATTCACTAGGAAAATTTATCGTAACCAATAATTTTTCAACTGTTCAATTGGACTTTCACCAATTGTAAAGAAACGAACTTTGAGCGATCTTCCACTGCCTTTCACCTCTCGTCTACTATCTTTTGGTCTAAGTTTGATCGCCCAGGAATATTGGTTATTTGGCGGTGTTCGTGCTATATTCTAAACACAAGGTGTAAATCAGATCTATCATATTCCGTCAGGGAGACTCATTTCTTGATTGGGTGAGATCTGAAGTCGGCAAGTTGGCCACTCGCATCGACTTCAGATTCCGGAAAATAGTAGCGAGGGCAGAACAAAAATCACGTTTCCTTTCATTGACTGGAAAATCAACCTCCACAAATTGTCTCAAAACCTTTTTCCATGTCTATGACGGCCGTGGGAAAAATTCGGTGGTATAACTAAAACATCGAAACTTCCATCTGACCGTCATAGACAAATTTTAGGATTTTGTCATTTTGGAGGACTTGGTTCAAATTATATAGGTGTTGAGGAACTCTAAAAGGGTCGATAACATAGTCAATTTGGTTAGTAGAAATTTGAATTAAACATATAAATGGGCGATTCCCATTAAGTATTCAAATGGGACCTTGAAACCTCTATATCTAAACCAATTTCCGTGTGACTTTTCAAATCTTGAATCATGGAATCCATTTCTGCTAAGTTTTGCCTAATTATCAAACTGGTGATGTGCCGTTCATCGATTGGTTCTACTCTTGGTGTTGTGAATGAGGTCGATGGAAGTGACCAATTATTGATGACCGCACCCATAGGCTTAACTCCTGAGTGTACCGATAAAATCGACCTCGTTCCTTGTGCGATTTTCTGTCAAGAGCAGATCCAATGAAGGGTTCCTTCGGTCTTTAGTGTGTTCAATGAATCTACGTTTAAACTTATTATCGGCCAATTGACATTTGGATTTATATTCCGTCGTTTTACGGACTTTAGAGTTGGACGTACTCATCATAAATCACATAACTGTAACAGAAAAAAAAACAGTATAAGAGTTATTTTAACTGGACTACTATCATATGTTTGTAACTTTTTTCCATCGTATTTATGGAAATAAGACTGGTTATTTAATCTAGACCACTAAAGAACTATGGTCCCGCGAGTGGTCTATCTGATTTGTTGTCAATTTAGTTTGGTAATCCTGCTAGGGACGATAATTCACTCTATTATTTTGTATTTAGTATCCTAGCTCGGATAATATTGGCATTTTCGTTTCCAGTCTGTGTTATTTGACAATTGTCTTTGGTAGAACTATTTTAATTAGTTTACATGTCGGTTTCCAATATAATTTTTGTCTGGCAGACACAAAATTATAAGGGAAACTGGACTTATAACTTCTCCTAACTCATATGGACCAGTAAAACAAAGCGGATTTAACTTATACATAATTCCTTCCTTTTTTTTAGAAATTGAATGATTTTGTATGAGAAATAGGTCTCCACATTTGAAAATAGTCTCTATGAGATAAGTCATAGTATCTTTTAGTATCTATTTGAGATTGGTTTATATTATTTCTTACAAATTCAATAACTGTTTGTAATTTTGCTGGCAATTTACTCAACTTATGATAGTTTGCAGACGAGATGTCAGTGGGAAAGTCTTGCAGAATTCTATCGAAAGGTAAAGGAATTTCTCGACTAAGATTGAGAATAGCCGGTGTTACGTGAGTAACTCTGTTAATTAAAGTCCGTAAGGCTAACGCAAAATGATGTAAATTTTTATCCCTACTGTGATGATTATCATTTACAAATACTTGTTGCATTTTTTTCAAATTGCGGTTTGCCCACTCAGATTGATTAGTCTTAGGATGGTAATCACTTAGAAAAGTGTGATGGATTTTCCAATCTTTACATAAATTCTTAAAATAATTTGATGTAAACTGGGTAACGTAATCACTAACAATTCTTTTTGGAGTGGCAAATCGACAAAAAATTTGGGTTTCAAAGATTTCTTTTGGTTTCTTAGCCGTGGCCGTTCTCAAGGGAATAACTCAACCCATTTCGGTAATTCATCTATGGCCACTAGCAAATTCTTATTTAACCTTCCACCTGAACTTGCTGGAAAAGGACCCATGAGGTCTATATGCAGTGTCTCAAAACCTTCGATGGTGGAGATACACTCTGTAATAATCCGTATGGTAACTGATTGGTTAGGCCCACTTTTTGACAAGTGACGCAACTGTGTACATATTCTGGTATGTCTTCGCTCATATTTTGCCAAAAACTTCAAATTTTGATTTTATCTGAAGTCTTATGCATACCTTGGTGTCATGCTTCAGGAGAATCATGAAATAATTTTAAAATTTCACTTTTCATTGATTGGGGAATGACTGGTACCGGAATCAGTCTTGGCTTTCACAGGGATCTTCGATGACCCAAGGGGTTTCTTTTTTGAGTTGCCTATTTTGTCGAATGGTTTTATAAGTTTCATCAAAACTTCATCTTGAAGAATGTAGTCTTTCGGTTGTACACCCGTTAGTCCACTTTTCAAGAGTTAATGATTTGACTAAATTTATTATCGAGAGCTTGTTCGTGAGCTATATCTTTCAAAGATGGAGTTGCAAAATTAAGGGCTGCTATGGCAACATATTGGATATCATGATCATCCCCAATATCAATATTGTCTGGTTGGATAGGGATTGGAGCTCGTGATACTACGTCCGCAACCACGTTCTCCGCACCCGGACGAAAAATATTATAGGCATTCCATCAATCTATTTGTTGAGCCAAAATATTTAATTTTTCCTTCATTCCTTTCGTCTTTTTCAAGTAACTCACAGCTTTATTATCCGTTTGAATTGTAAATTCATGGTGTCGGATCAATTCGGCGAACTTTTTATAACCGAAAATCATTGCGTATATCTCCTTCTCATATATGTATGCAGATCTTTCTGATTGTTTGAGAGTCTTGCTAGCAAACATGATAGGGCGTTCTACTCCCTCAATATTTTGGCAGAGAACAGCACCTAAACCATATTCACTGGCATCACATTCACATTTCAAGGGTTGAGAGTAATCGATAGTTTGTTACACTACACACTCACAAATGTCTCTTTTTAATTGTTCAAAAACGTTTTCCTGTTCTTGTGACCGTATGAATTTATTTCCTTACGAAGCAACTTGAACAGAGGTTCCATTTTACTAGCGTAATGACGGATAAAGCTAGAATACCAATGACATATACGGTTGAATTTCATGATTCCTTTTTTATCGGTAGGTCTAGGAAATTGTTGTATGACTTTAGTTTTTTCAGGATATTTTGTAAGTTCTTCTTGGGAAGCAATATGTCCTAAAAATTTCACTTCGCGTTTAGCGAAAGACGATTTTGCTGTAGTAATAGTAAGGTTTGCCGTTCTAAGACGGTCAAGAACAATTTCTACAGGTTGGAGGTGTTCTTTTAACGTTCTCGAAAAGATGATTGTATCATCCATATATACTCTACTGAATGAATCTAATCCTTGAAGGACTGTATTCATCAGATATTGAAAAGTTTTCGGAGGGTTTTTCAATCCGAAAGACATCACTAACATTTCATAGTTTCCATCCTGTGTGATAAATGCTGATTTTTCTATTCTATCCGAGTGTAACGGGATGTGCCAAAATCCAGACTGTAAATCGAGAACCTAATACCAATAGCCGGATGGGATATGCCGTAGAATGTTGTGAGTACTTCCCATTGGTGCGGAATTGGTTTTTGTTTGATCATTTACTTTTATATAATTAAAAAACATACGCCATTTGCCGTTTTTCTTTTAATCCATAACGACAGGAGCAGCGTATGGTGGTCTGGATTGACGACACATACCATTTTTCAAAAGTTCATGGACTTTGTGATTTATTTCTGCATTTATCACAGGGGTACAACGATATGGTTTTACACGTGGCGGTTTGCCTTCTGCTTCAATCTTATGCATAGTGATGGTAGTTCTCCCGTACTTCCCATCACTACGAGAAGCTGTTGGAAATTTATACAAAAGTTCTTGCACTTTGATCTGATATGGATCTGAGATTGAAGGAATGTTTGATTTGTTTTTGTTGTACAATTTATCCGTCAGGTCAATGCCAGATCCTAAGGATCTACTGGCATTGACCCTCTGAATCATAGAGGACAACATTATAGGATTAATGTTGTCCGACGACCGACCGAGTTTAATTTACCGACGAAGTCGGTAAATTGAACTTGACTCTGGGTTCATTTCGAAACAAAATTTTTGACGTCGTTGATCCGTAACTATGCCTTGTTGACATATTATGTGTGAGCTGATGACATACGGAAACAGTATTTGATTTACGATTAAGAATTCGTGGTCAATTTGTCTATTTCCTATTTTCTATATTCGCTTTATGTATTAAATCCTCATAAGTTATTGTTCGACCGAGATGGTTCTTGTGATTAGTCATGGCGACTATTATTTATTTTATGTGGGGGATTTTGTATGTTATTTCCGCTTTGGCGGTCATTATTAGTAAGTGGCTAAAGTTTGGACTGGCATTCATTGAATTTATCTTCCGTCATTATGCTCTGATGATTCACTTTTGAAGCTTCAAAAAGTTCCTCAGGTGTTCTATAAATTATAGTACCGAGATGCGTTTTTAGTGACGGGTGGAGAGAAAGTCTAGCACTTTGTACTGAATCTTCAGTACTCTCATTTGTGTTTAGCACAACGAACCATATCATATATGAAAAACTAAATTGATTTTGTTAACCTTTGTTCTCTAGTGTAGAGTAATTTAACTCTTTCATTTACGCCCATCCAACTATCATATCTCTGCGCGAATCCGTTCCTAAATTCATTCCAAGTGTCAAAATCTGTTTGATGCATGTCAAACCAAGCTTTGGCATCTTGAGGTAAGATAGAATTTACTAGATCTAGGAACTGATCTTCACTGTGGCCTTGTGCACGGAAATATCGCTCTACCTCTGCAAAGTAGGCAATGGGTTATGACTTTGAATGGATATAAATCTGGGAGCTGAAACCGTAGGAGTAACAGCAGTAACTTTGAATGGCATTAGCCAGTAAGTTAATAGAATCTATTGGTATTTGCGATGTAGCTTGTGAGCTAGCTGGTACTTGTATTGCTTTATATGTTTGTGATTGGGATTGTGGTGGATTTTGCAACTGTGCGTTTGTTTGAATTTGATTTGTAACAA
The DNA here is from genome assembly GCA_002738285.1 of Holacanthella duospinosa. NCBI lineage: Eukaryota > Metazoa > Arthropoda > Collembola > Poduromorpha > Neanuridae > Holacanthella > Holacanthella duospinosa. The sequence goes on along the minus strand of NIPM01000756.1, from coordinate 14,511 downwards.
AAATTTTCATTTGTTGAAAAAAATGAACTTTTTGCTCTTCTATTTATTTTTGCATTAATTGCATAGAATTTTGAAATGTTGTTTGTATTTGTGCCATTTGGTCTTGTAAAATTTGTATCGCTTGGTTTTGATTATTTAAATCTGCTTGACCTGGTTGATTAATGTGAGTTTCGTTTTGCGAATTTACCCCAAGTCCCATTCCTGGAGGTGTAAATCGATTGGTAAAATTTGGAACTTTTAGGGGATTTTTTTTTCTGATATTTTTATCTCAACCCCCTTTCCACAATTTTCATCTTGTCCTACGATGCCAGAGGCATTAGGATTGGGATCAACGGTGAAGAGGTGTTGATTACTTGGGTGATTTTGCAAATCAAAATCATCCTCTTCTCCAGAGTGAACACTTGAGTTTTCCATTTGTTTAGAATTTATTGAAGATACTGACGAGAAATTGTTTCTACTTCTCGTTCGTGTTTGAGATGGAACAGGTTTCGTCGCTAATTGTTGTCTAGTTGTGTTTAAGTCTGTTTCTGCTTTTGCAGAGTTTACAAACTTATTGATTTTTTATTAATAGTACTTTTAGTACTATTGACATGAGTATTGCTACTATTTTGAAAACTTTTGACGTGACCCGTGTATTAATACATTCAACTGTGTTTCAGGATGTGTAACTCACTTATGTAGGAAATTTCTTCATGTTTTACGTGTACAGTATTTATTCGCTAATTAAAAAGTATATATGCGTGACTTGTCGACGATTTTACCCTTTTTGAAATTTTTCCTAAACTCCACTTTTAGTGGTTTTGCACAACTAAACTTCACAATATTCTATTATTAACCTTTTTAATTGTGTAATCCTACCTAATACGCCAGGTTTTACGGTAGGATTTGTATTTTGTAAAAAAAAAATCAAATTTGAGCACTTGTTTGTTTATAATATTATGAATTTAACCGTTTTTTGCCAATTTTTTGGTATGTTTAAGATTGAGAGGTGTGTAAGCACTTTAATATAACTTTTTCAAAAAGTCGGACTGTGATTGATCCGTTTTGAAAAAAGTGGACGTGACTTTTGTTACCTCTTGTTATTCGAAATTTGTGTTGTGTTCTTGGCTTTCTTTGTGTAAATTGGCTCTTAGGCCTCAATTTACACAATAGCCTTGTCAAACCCAACTTTCGAATAATTTATTTATAACTATACTTGGCTAACTTTGTGTAAATCAAGCCGAAAGTTTCCTGATTTACTTTATAGCCTAGTAATTTTTGATATTTTTGACCTAATTTAAGGTTATATGTGTATTCTTAAGCGCTTAAAGCTACTGCACAAAATCGGTTGCTCAATGGCTTACTTTGATAGGCGTGGCCTAAGGTCAGATTTGCTTTTTATTTGCGCGCGCTTTTTGTATTTATGATTTTTAGCCTAATTGGGATTAGTTTTGACTTGTCTCATTAGTTTCGGCCTCAATTTTGAAGCCTAGCGAAACTAATTGGACTTTGTCTATCCCTTATAGCCTTATTTGAATCGTCCTGTTGGTTCAGCCTCAACTTTGAAGCCTCCTGAAGCCAACGAGACTATGCCGCGGCTTATTTTTGAGCCTTTCGGCTTTAATTTGACCTGTTCTGCTAGTTTCGGCCTCAAATTAGAAGCCGCGAAACTAACACGGCAGAGTCCCGACAGTAGTATAAATCTATATTGTATAACCACTGTTGGTATTGGCATTATATTGGTAATCGATACTTGTTATTGGTATTGTATTTGTTATTGATTATTGGCATTGTGTGTGTGTATATGTGTTATTGTCGTAATTTTTAATTGGCGCCATTTTTGTGTAATGGATGATTTTTCCTCCATTATTGACGTCATTTTCTATAATGGTTCATGTCCCATTATTATTATTATTCGAGTAGCCATTTTAATTTTTTAGCATCTATTTTGGAATATACTGTTGCTGCAAACATATGGTCAGCCAGTTTTCTGTCTTAGGATATATATGTTTACTCATTTTTTTTGAGCTAAATGCCATGGTAACACAATTTTTCACCCACTTTAACAACTTACGGTTATGAAGCTTCAGCCCGTCTGATAGTGATGTTATTCTTGCGCGTGATTTTCTTAGTCGACGCTTTTGTCACTTTTTTCGTAGGATTTTTTTAATAAACTGCATAAATGACAGACAGATTTCGGAAAGCTAACAACGCTAACATCAACCATAACCCTAACTTAGCCCAACCCAACTTCATACCAGCATTTTAGTTCGGAGTATACTTCATCACCTAATGATAACCACTGAGTAGCCTGACATTTGTTCATAATGTTTTGGTGGAATTTATACTCTACCGAGAAATGCTGTTGTCTATTGGTCTTTAATCTGTGTGCGTGCAAAAATTCAAGATTTTACTGAGTTTGATGTTTCGTAGTATATTTGATTTAATTGCAACAAAACGTTACAATTCAGGGAGGTGAGGTATTTCAATCACCTCTCCAGACTGAGAGGTAAATGTTAAAACTTATTTAGTTAAAACTAAGTATTTCAAACTTTAGTATAATAGCAGTTTAGGAAATTATGCAGTTAAGTTTCAAAACTTGGGTTTAAACAAACTTAAACATTCTATCCTTTAATCCCATGCTTAAGTGATGATTAAACCAAATTTCCTCTTTAGTTTTTAATGTTGTTTCAATATGAAATACAGTTTGACCATAATTAAAGTTTCCACTACCTAATGTCGAATTATTTCCGTTTACCTAAGGATTAAAAATTCAACTGAAACAAAAATAGATAAGTTATTAAAGAATAAACTAGAAAAACAAAATTCCGCATTAAAAAAGTAAAGATTACAATAAATACAGCCAAAAAACTAAAAAGAAATCAAAGAAAGTGGCCATAATTAAAGTTTCCAGTGAATGTTTCTTAGGTATACATTCTATTTTAACGGAAATTTTTGACAAAATTTAATAGATTAATATTTAGTTGATCTACTAGTTGCAGGAATAATTTCATAAACACGTTTTTGGATTGATTCAACCAATTTCCTTAGCTTTGAATTGGGAATCTCGATCCAAGCAGCTTCAATCGCCATTTTTAAGTCTCCGACCAAACAGAAGAGCTTCCCTTCATCATATATCTCTCTCACGAGGTCGCCCCATAGGTTCTCGATCAGATTCAAATCTTGGAGAAAGTGCAGAGCGAAGCGCCACTGGAATTTCATTTGCTTGGAGAAAGTTTTTTTTGGAATTTCTCGTGTGGCAACTGGGATTTTCTTGCATCAAGACGCCATTACCTTGCCAAAAGCGTCCAAAATGAGGGATCAGTTTAAGCAACATATGGTTTTGATACTCGACAGCGTTTGGCGGCGCGTAGAAAAGCCAGAGGTGATTAGCTATGGAAACTGCTCCCCCCAAATCAAACTTTCTCCTGCGTACCCTTTGGAAAATAGGAGTTTTTTCTTGCGCAAGTCATGCTAATAAAATGCAAACCAGTCAGGACCGTCAAGGTTTAACTCCTTTTCGTCGCTCCAAATGATAGAGCGCCAATCTTTGTTCCAAGAAATTTTTTCCTTGGCCCAAACTAATCCACGTTCTCTGTGGGCTGGAGAAAGTTAGTGTTTCTTGAGTTTTTTTCAAATTTAATGCATTTGAATTTCTCCACCAACTTTTGAACGGTTTACGAACGGTTTCGGACATACAGAGAGGTTCAAATTTGACTTGATCTTTTTTAAAGAAGTCGATTTGTTGCTACTAGAAATAATTATCCGACACTTTTCCCGTGGTGAAAGTTTTTCTTTAGACCCTGGTTTCAATTTGGGTTTAGGGGTTTCGCTTTTCTTTAAGAAATTATTGATGTAGGGATGTGTTTTTGCTAGTAAACTAGCAATCTGTCAAATTGAGTCACCGAATTAATGAAGAACAGCAATTTTCCCCTTATCAACTTCACTAAATTGCGTTTTGTCTGCCATTGTCGCTAGAGACAAAATTGGCATTACATATAATTCAAATATTATCGATTTATTACTAGTTATTTATAATGTGTTGAAAAAATTTAAAGATTCCTAGTCACAATCTAGAAATATTAGGATTAAAACCACTGGAAACTTTAATTATGGCCACTTTCTCCATTTTCACTTTAATTTTTTGGCTGTATTTATTGTAACCTTTACTTTTTTAATGCGGAATTTTGCATTTCTAGTTTATCCTTTAATAACTCCTCTATTTCTGTTTCGGTAAAATTTTGATTCCTTAGCTAAACGGAAATAATTCAACATTAGGTAGTGGAAACTTTAATTATGACCAAACTGTATGTCTTCTACGGAATATAAAATAATCAAGAGCTAANACATTAGGTAGTGGAAACTTTAATTATGACCAAACTGTATGTCTTCTACGGAATATAAAATAATCAAGAGCTAAAAATGGGAAATTACAAACATACAAACGAAAACGTTTGTATGTTTAGTGTTTAGGTTAGTTAGGTTTTAATTGTATTTAATGTGTGTTGGTTTTGTTTTATTCAAATTTGCAAAAGAATTTTGTAGCTAAGTAAAGATGAAAATTGAGTTGGGTAAAAGTGAGCGGTTAATCCACAGTTTGTCCTAAAAATTTCGGTTTCCAATGGAAACGGCTCAAAAACAAAAAAATAAGATATATATCCTAAGACAGAAAACTGGCTGACCATATGTTGGCAGCAACAGTAGGAGTGGTTGTGTTGTCATGTTTGATTGACGCCATTTTCTATAATGGATGTTTTATCTTCCATTATTGACGTCATTTTTTATAATGGAATATGTTCCATCATTGTTATTATTGGAGTGGCCATTTTAATGTTACAGGATTCATTTTGGATCATGGAAGTGATTGTGTGTCTTGAAAACAAGGTGTAAATTGTGGTATTATATCATACCACTTTTACGTGGAGACAAAAAGGTTCTTGTTAATTTGCAGTATAGATAAAATGGACTATTTTCTCCAACAAGAAAGGTCCTTGTTCTTTTCATTGAATGAAATTTTTTTATTTTTCATCTCTTTCAATGTTTGTATCTTTCCATTCGATATAAAAATCTGTGAGCAAAACAAAACAATTCTTTTTCTACTCAGATAAAAGGAGAAACTAATCATTTGCCATTTCGCGGACGCTTTCTTCTATAGCTTGGATCTTTTTGTTTTACCAAACTGCTCTAAATAATTTAATATGATATAATATATCGATGACGCTTGGCACGTGCCCTTGTTTAGACTGTAGTCAGGTGTATGAGTAAAATTAAATTTATCACCTCTCTTTATCACCCCTTTGACCAAAATTAATGTCTCATATAGTATGAATCAATTATACATGTTTATTTTATTAAAGCACGCAAGTGAACATAAACCTGTGCTTGGTCAGCACAGATCAAACACCTGGAGATTTGATTTTCTGGACCAGATAATCATCCTAAAACTGCACCTGGGTTGACTCATGAAATAATTGTGGATTCAATTAGTAAACAATAAAAAAAAACTTTACCATGAGTTAAATAAACTTGCTGAGATTGCAATGTTAAAAATAAATTCAGTTCACAGCTCTATATAGGGACAATTTTCTATTTGTTTTATTTATTTATTTATTTTTTTGAATCATGGGTTGTGGATGTCATGAATTTTGGAGTAATTCAAGAGTGAAACAAAAGGTTATGAGTCACATTTTAATGACTAAATCTCCAGAACTTGATCTTAAGATGTGATTGAGTCATTGTCTGTTTTGATTCCAAGCCTTTAATACTTGTCTTTAAAAATGGAATTGCTCAAAATTTTGGTAATTTTTTTAATTACTTCTACATCATTTTCATGTTCTCCTGATCTTCCATGTACTGAATGTTTTTCTCATGGAACAGTTCATTGGACTTTGACACTGATCGTGAGCATAAACAATAAATTTCTATTGAATTTGTAACTTTGAAAACTAAGCAACAAAACTCTGCGATTATTCCAACTCCATTTTCTACAAAATTTCAGCCTGTCCTAATGATCAACTCAAATAACAGTGAGTTTTTTATTATAAGTTTGTAAAAATGCGACTATTTTGATTTGTTATAATTTGAAGATTCAATCCTACAACCAAATTCGACTTAAGCAGATGCTGACAAAACAGAGGAAAACTTTCGCCAAATGCCACAGTGCCATTTTCAGAGGGTCTAAACTATATACCCATTTCAAATGCTGACGATGGTACAAGCAGCAATTATTCAAATTTTTATTTTCTTTTTATCTAGACTCTACTAACCTTTATATGGTAAAAAGGGCCTTGTTTTTTGTAAGGTAAAAAAAACTTTGTTCTCTCTAATGTAAATAGGAGGGGTCNACAGTGCCATTTTCAGAGGGTCTAAACTATATACCCATTTCAAATGCTGACGATGGTACAAGCAGCAATTATTCAAATTTTTATTTTTTTTTTATCTAGACTCTACTAACCTTTATATGGTAAAAAGGGCCTTGTTTTTTGTAAGGTAAAAAAAACTTTGTTCTCTCTAATGTAAATAGGAGGGGTCTACCTTTTCATATTGCACACTTTCACACTTTCACACTTTCACAGAAGTGTGAAGGAGATGTGCGAAACTCCTCCCCAGAAAGTGTAAAGAACCAATTACAGAAGCGCAGAAAAACAGGTCTCACCCGAAAAAATTTCATACTTGAGCACTTTCACACTTGCACAGAAGTCTTTACAAAAGTGTGAAAACACGCCCCAAAATTCAAAATTTGCCAATGAGACTCCACAGCGGGACAAAGTGTGAAAGTGTGAAAGTGATCAGATAATTTTTTTCACACTTGCTTACAACTTCTATTTCTCCGTCAATTAAAAACTTCAGATTTTCGATTTTAAATTGTTTCCAAGATTTTGATCAACGACATTGATAATTTTTGATAGCATTTATTATTTATTAGCGTTTATTTATGACATTAATAACGCATTGATAGCGTTTATGTATTGCCTGCACTCTGTTATGCCTATTCCTTCCCGAGCTCAGTAACTCGGGAAGGAAATACCCAACAAATAAACACCATGGAGACCGACGGGGTCTCCACGTGCGTAACTGGGTCAGAGGGACATCGGGCGCGCATTGCGGATTGGTTTTAACCAATCCGCGATGAGGGCAATGTCCGTCGGGCCCGGGAAAAACAATAAAATAAAACTAATAATAGGGTCATTCTCTCCCTGGCTCGGTTACCAGGGAGAGAAACACTAAACAAAGATACCACGCGGAGATCAATGATATCTCCACGTGCATATCTGGGTCGGGAGGATGGTAGCTTCGCATTGCGTGTTGGTTTTAACCAATCCGCAATGGGAGCGTAGTTCTTCCGGCCCGGAGAAACCTCTTTAGCGAAAGCTATAAGAGGAACACAAAATTAGAAAAAAGGGACTCAGTCTCAAAAAGGTTATCACCCTCTCTCTCTCTACTCGACACTACTACGAACAAGTTGAATAAATCCGAGTCAATTCACAAAATTCTACGAAGTTCAATTTATTACTACGTAACCCTAGTGACCTCTGGGAGGGTCACCAGTTCTTTCCACTGTGCACTCTGCTGACCTCACAACCGGCCACATTACGAGCAACAAGGTTACAACACTGGTAGCAGACAGTTCGACCAAGGGTGAAGACTAATCTAGCAACATTCTTGGGTCAATTAAAAGTAAGAAAAAAAAAATTTTTTTATTATTTAATTTCCAAGTATTTTTCTTATCCGCGTGTTTCAAACGCATAAGCAAACAGACAGGCGAGAAGTTATGATAACCCTTTTGTCTCAAACTCCATAGCTTAAATAGTTTATTTAAATTCACCGAGGTCGATGTAAAACAGTAATGCCCGCTTTAAAAATTTGTCCCAACAAATAGTCAATTTCATGAACCAATCCATACCTTTTCATTTCGTTGTCATTTGAATTTACATCCACTTTTCAAACAAAATTTTTTTTCTCTTCCTTTTTTTTTCTCTCTGAAGAAAAAAAAAAAATAAAAAAATAACTCACCAATCCGAACCATGTTTTCTTCTTCTTTCTCAATATTAAAATTTTAATTACAAAATTTTTTTTTCTCCCCTCTTTCAACTCTCCACTTAATTCACTCCTCTATCACACGCACAGACTATTAAAATTTTACAAAATTTTTTTTCCCCTTTCAAACTCTACACTTACTGTCGTATTTTTAACCTTTTCTACTTTCCTTTCCTTTTACTTCTGGTTATCTCCGTTTCATAGTTATAATTTTATTTTCCTTTTCCACCACACGCACAGACTATTACAAAATTTAACTACATAAAAATTTTTTCCCCTTTCAAACTCTACACTTACTGTCGTATTTTTAACCTTTTCTACTTTCCTTTCCTTCTACTTCTGGTTACCTNCAGACAAAACTCTTCCTTTCTTTCTAATTTTCATACACGGGAGGCCCTTAAGAAACGGAAAGATATTTCCACTTAATTAACACATCTATCCATCATTTTCAACATAAGTTCTTTTAATTTTGAACCAACGCTGGTTTAGAATAATATAAAAATTAACCAGGTATTAGTTTACTGTAAATGATACGCATACTTTGTCTCAAAGTTGAGCACAATCTGAAAGATTTATGCAACGTTTGGCAAAAAAAAAAAAAAAAAATATACCTATTATTTGACCTCTCAATATTTTACCTTTTAAAAAACGCCGGAGAAAGCATTTGCCATTGTTGAAAAATGTCACTATAGTATTTTGTTTACATTTTTGTATTATCAACAGTCCCCCGTCACACCACTTAGGTAGAAGTGAGATTAGCGTTTTTTTTTTCTTTTTCAAAAATTTTTTTTTTCTAAATTTCAGAATTTTGGAATTTCGGAATGCAAAACAATCTGGAATTTAATAACATTTTGAAAATAATTTCGGAATTTGTACACTGATCAAAAATATATTCTCTCTGTTTTATAATATTTTCCAACACTATTATGTTAATTTTTTTAAACCAACCTGTAATAAACCTGCCGATGTAAATCATAGGCACCCACTGTGCAAAACCAATACAAAACCATCCAATTGTGAACGGAATTGTCATAAACAGCATTGTTTTTCTTCGTCCTAACCAATTGATTAAGAAACCGGAACAAGGACCCGATAGTAGAGCCCCAAGCAAAAAAAAAAACTTTTTAATAACAAATTTTACTGTTGTTATTATACATCATTTCTGTTTCAGCATGGACCATGGAAACATCACGGCGTAGTTTAGTTATTCTTATTTTGTAAAATTATGCTGTTTTGTTTTTTGAGTTTCTCAACTTCAATTGTCGCATCAAAAAAGCAGCTCCTCAAGGTCTAGTTCATGCTCACTAGGAAATGATGATTTGAACAAACACCATATATTTCATACANAAAGCAGCTCCTCAAGGTCTAGTTCATGCTCACTAGGAAATGATGATTTGAACAAACACCATATATTTCATACAATTAGCATGAAAATTACATATTTTAATTTGCATGTTTGATGAACGCGTGTAGGACCGTGTGGAAAAAGTTAAGTCAGAAGAAAGTCCACGTTGCACGTGCCAAAGAATTTTATATTTATTTGCAAATAAACATCTTCTGCACTTTGAACTATTTCAGAGGTCGANTTGCACGTGCCAAAGAATTTTATATTTATTTGCAAATAAACATCTTCTGCACTTTGAACTATTTCAGAGGTCGACAAGACAAGTTGAGTTCAACGTATGATTCAATATTTTGTTTAATTTAGATAGGACAGAGTGAGAGAGGCCTTGTGGTTTGACATTTACATTATCATATCAACTAATCCAGTAAAAATACATTTTTTCATGTTGTTACTANAGGCCTTGTGGTTTGACATTTACATTATCATATCAACTAATCCAGTAAAAATACATTTTTTCATGTTGTTACTAAGTGTCAAAAGTGTTAAACTCTGTCAAATCTTTACACTTGACATTTATTAAAAAACAAGCTATTGATTTGCCAAAATGTGTGGAAATACAGCGTGTCCAAAATTTTAGAGTACCGTGTGTTTTTGCTTTATTTTTTACTTGATTTACTNAATGTGTGGAAATACAGCGTGTCCAAAATTTTAGAGTACCGTGTGTTTTTGCTTTATTTTTTACTTGATTTACTATGTCATGGCTAGCTAACGAAATAATTCATCGAAGTAATAATATTTGAGTTTAGTTAGCAAACTTTTTGTCTTTNATGTCATGGCTAGCTAACGAAATAATTCATCGAAGTAATAATATTTGAGTTTAGTTAGCAAACTTTTTGTCTTTTTTTTACTAATCTTCTACCAGATACAAACGACCAACGTACCCAAAGTAAATAATGTTTCCTACGACAAAGTATGCATTTGCATAATCGCATCAAAGCAATACAAATTGGTGATACTTAGGATCTTCACGAATTATGACAAATGGACCTGATTAACACAATGTTAATTCGAATAATAAAGCATAATTATAATGATAATAATCATAACGCTTGATTTTGTGTTTCATTTTTACACCATTTAGCATCTTTTATACGATCGGGAGAGCAAATTGTTGTGCGAAAGCCAACAAATAGACAATTTTTACTTGTCGAACGTATTTTTTTAAATTTTAATTCAGAAATTTTGGTAAATTTGAGTCTTTTCTTTTTATTTGTTGGGAAAACAAATTCTTAAAATTAATGTATCTAATTCAACTAATATTCGATACAGGTACGTCCTACTTGACCATATAATACGGAAACAAAACCTTATAATTGTTTCAATGCTCAGCAAAAAGCCAATATAG
>NIPM01000755.1:0-45169 GCA_002738285.1 Holacanthella duospinosa | reverse complement strand
AATACTACGTGATAAAATTTTGGACATTTTACTTGACGCACTAAAATATATAATGTGTTCATGAAAGAATAAGTGTGCAGAAGTCTAGAATTTGGTTAAAATTTGAATTTCTTTGCGCGGTCAGTATTCACAGCTATTTAATCCGAGAATACTCATTTCATTGTCGCATAGTGTTCCACATGACTCCCAGTTTGACCGGAGTCATGACTGACTCTCTAAATGTCAGGAGTCGACTCTCAGAGTCATGACTGACTCCTTGAATTTTGGGAGTCGACTCTGAGTCAGAGTCAGAGTCATGACTCTCGACTCCGAGGTCACATAAAACATAAATGTAAAATCGGGTAGGACAATCTGAAACTAATATTTTTTATACGTTTAGTCAAGTTTCCTTGACAATGAGAAGCTAAAATAGCCACTTTCATCATGTTAAATAAATAATTCATAACTTTTTTTTAAATATTTCTTTGTAAAAATATCTATCGAAATAATATTTCCATTTAAATATTGTTTGCAGCTCCATTGCCATACCTTGGGTCTGTATGTGACAAAAATTTATGAAAAAAATTTACGACATATGTTGTAACCTGATGAAAGTATATATATTTTTTGTGAAGAAACCTTGTGTTGATTGATAAAAGTAGGTGAAGGAAAAAAAGTTTAAAAATATAGTCCAATATATCCATGTGCGCATGTTTCAATAGATTCATGACTCCCAAGTCTGGGAGTCGACTCCCAGAGTCATGACTCTGACTCCGAAAATCCTTGGAGTCAGGAACTTGATTTGGTCCTGAGGGATAGTAAATTTGGCGGAAAGCCCAACACTGTTGGTAAAGAATGAGCGGGATGGTAATTCATACCGTTTCCTCAAAAGAAAAATTTCCCCTAAGTCCCAATAGCTTTAACAAATTGGAGGGATAAAAATTTTTTTTTTCAAAATCGGTCCGTTCGCTTGTGACATGTACTGTATCACAAAACTGAATGAAAACTAATTTATCTCCTAGTTGGTAACCAATCTTTTTGAAGTTGTCTTTGATAAGTAACTTTAACTAGTTTGGCTTTTTTCTAGATTCAATTTAGCAAAGACAAGATCTTGATCTGATATGGCAACGCTCATGACACCGATAGATAAAATTGAATCGGGATTATTGGTGTAAATTAAATTAAGATAACTAGATCCTCGAGTTGGACTAGATTGGATAAATTTGTGATTTGGACCTAGTTTGTCTATTTTTCTTTTACGTGTCTGACAGTAATGAATCGTTCAAGTTAAAGTCCCCGACTACATAAGAGTGTTTTTGAGTCTCATTTGATTTGTGAAATATGTTTGCAACAGAACTAATCTCACGAACAATGCTTGATTACTTGTAATCAGGAGTTCGGTAAACAAGTAATTAAAAACTTTTTATTGAATTTCAATAATTGTACATTTCCTGTTATTTGTTCAATTCAAGTGTTTTCGTCTTCAGTTAATTTAACTGCATTCGACTTCAATTTTGAATTCACTAAAATTCCCACTCCGCCACCTTCTTGCCAATGACGATCAACGTGATGAAAGTTATATCCAAGAATGTTTATAGATTTGTCATGATGCAAATGTGTTTCTGTTAGGCACAAAACATCATAAGAATAAGAGTAACAAGTGTTCAATTAAATTAACTTTAGAGATGTACCCGTTAACATTCAGTCCTGCTATGATTATAGTATTGTTCTTCATCGAATTTACCGTTTTTAGTCACATTGATTCTTGTTGACCATCAATAGTAGATGTATGTCGTAAAAAATTAGTTTGCAAATTATTGCTCTTTTGTTGTCTTTATCTGAACCTTTTAACGCTCACTGCCTTTGTTACTTGATTTTCAATATGGTGATATTTGAAAACTTCAATTTGAACCTTGAACGGTTTTTCCATAGAGAATTACGAACTTTTAACGATTGAAATACTATTTTTGTTGGTTTATTAGGATATACGAGAAGTCAGATTTACCCAGCCGGAATGCTTCTTTAATTTCGATGTTGAATCCAGTTACTTCGGTAATGAGGTTTTGCATTTTTGCCTTGAGTTCCAGAGGCAATTCATTAACACTGAATTCAATTCCATGACATATTAGGTTGGATGATGAACCTGTATTTGGTCTAACTGGTTACTGTGGACCTGGGGCATGTTTCACAAAAGGATAACAATTTTACAATTGAGACGGTCCGACGAAGAAGGTGGTATCTCGATTTTTTCAATTTTTGTTTCGTAACTAAGGCGATTTTGTTTCTAAATTTAAAGAATACTTACGAATGTCGGCAATTTCTAATATTCTCATTCAAAATATTTTCATTCCCTAATGCACAAGATCCCGCACTTTTTTGCTACAAAATTCCTTACTTTAGGAAACGAGAATCCACACATTCGAGTTTGACTGTGAGCGTACAAAATCAGACTTTTAGTATAGAACCAACTAAACCTTCCGTTGAGTGTGCATAAATTTTCACTGACCGACTAAAAAACTTACAGGTAAGGTCAAGAACAAGAAAAATCTTTTTGTCCAAATGCCTACGAGAAACACAAAATCCTCTGTCGTTTAGTTAAATACCTAGCGAAACTATACTTCAGCATGTAAGTGTCTAAAATCTTAATTTTAGCCTCATAAATCTAACTTGGATTACCCGACAACTTTGCTCAGCTGGAACTGTTCGTTCGACCGGCGCAGAAATTGTGACATAATTGATTAAAATTGACGATTGCTCATCATGATCCCCTTTTCGAAACTGTTCAAATAATCCACGTTTTGTTATTCCGTCCAGTATGCATCCTGGTTTGGTGCATCGATTGCAGGCTTTTTCCTATTCAACATTCAATTGTGATTAAATTTTCATTTGATGTGTACACAAGAAATAATAGGTTTAATACTTGCATCACCCGAGGCATTGACTGGTGGATGAATGATCCCAACCTCTCCAGCTACTTCCTTCACCCACTCTTCACCAGAATTTCGACGTCATTTTAAGTTTCGATGACGTTGCTCGTTTGGATTAAATGGCCTTGATTTCTGGCTGTTCAGTATTCGCACATCCGCCGCAGTTAACTTTATGACTGGTTCCATTAATTTGCTAGTCTTACCTTGAATTTACACAACCTATTTCCTAGTCCCAGTAACAAAAATCGACTGTCTCACTAATTGAAACACAACGTGGTCTCACTTGCGAAAGGTCAAAAAGAAGTCGTATGAAGGGAATTACCAAGTCAGACTATTAGTCAAACACTGAGTTAGTGATGGGCACTTTTGCTAGTCGATCCGTCCTGTCCTGTCCCGTCCCGTTTTTTGAATTTTCAAAAGTCAACCTGTCTCGTCCCGTCATGAAGGTTAACCCGTCCCGTTTCGTCTTTTGAGTTTTCAAAAGTCTAATCGTCCCATCCCGTCCCGTCTTTTGCATTTAAACTACAGAATTCGGTTAAAGTGCTGGAATCACACGTGGCACGTGAGGAAACTTCCGCATTGGGCTCCTATAATTTTTCATAGAAAAAAGTAAACGGTGCGCTGCGATTGTCCTTTCCTCATTTCTGAATTATTCCTATAATTTTGTGAAAAAAAGGTGATAAAAATATACAGATTTTGGCACAGTGTTCTGGAATGGTTGCTCCAAGTAACCTTTACAAAAATGTTTTTCTAATCAAAAATTCTGATTAAAAAGATTTTTTTATCGCAGGGCATTCTTTCATGGTACCCTATTACATTAATTCAGGCATTCAGCACAAATTTAAAAAAAAACATTTTTCAATAACTTAATTTTTCCAAAAATGTTTAAAAATTTTCATTTTAACAAAAATGCCAACCTAGTGAATCTGATTCACAGCACTATGCAAAAGACAAAAAATTTTATCGCCTTTTTTGTCGAACTTATGACCAGAATTTGGAACCGTCAAAAGGATCATTGGCGCACCGTCACATTTAACTCCACACATATCGCGCGATAGGATATCTCTCCCGGCATTTTTGCCCTCAAACTCTGTATGGAATGTAAATTTTTGTGTTTCAATGACTTTGTTCAGAATCGCAAAATGAACCGATAGATGTCAACAAATGACTCCCAGTTGTCACTGAATTAATTACAAAGGTGACATAATAAGAAATCTCATAAGGCGTTGTGCTTCTAAATTGGGGATCATAATTATATGAGCGATAAAATAAATGTCTTAGCACGTGCGCTGTCGTCAATATTGATTGGTCATTTCAATTATAAAAAAATATACTCAAATCCCATGTCTTCCCGCAGCCCTCCTGTCGATTTCCGCTGTTCTCCCGTGGGTACCCGCAGCCCTCCAGTAGGTTCCTGCAGCCCTTGTTTGGATTGCCGCATCCCTTGTGTGAGTTGCCGCATGCCTCAAGTGGGTTCCCACACCCCTCCCGTGGGCTCCCGCAGCCCTCCCTTGAGTTTCCGCATCCCTCCCGTGAGTTTCCATAGCACTCATGTGGGCTCCCGCAGCGCCCCCTCCCCGTGGTTTCTGAATCATTCCCGTGGGTTCCCACATCCCTCCCGTGGGCTCCCGCAGCACTCCCATGGGTTCTCGCATCCCTGCCGTAGGTTTCAATAGCACTCCCGTGAGCTCCCGCAACCCTCCCGTGGGTTCCCACATCACTCTCGCAGGCTCCCGCTGCTCTTCCGTGGGCTCCCACAACTCTCCAGCTATTTTTCTCAGCCCTCTCTTGGGTTCCCGCAGCCCTCCCTTGGGATTTCTCAGCCTTTCCTTGGGTTCCTACAGGCATCCCTTGGGTTCCTTAAGCCTTCCCTTTGGTTCCCTCACCCCTCCAGTGGGTTTCCACAGCCTTACTGTAGGTTTCCGCAGCCCTACCGTGGGTTCCCGCGTCTCTCCCGTGGGTTCCCACAGCCTTACTGCGGGCGCCCGCAGATCGCCCGTGGGCTCTCACAACCTCCCCGTGACTAACCATGGTTTTTCGCTGCCCTTTCGTTGGTTCCCGCAACCCTCCCATGAGTTGCCGCAGCTCTCCAGTGTCTTCTCTTCCTTTCTTTGGATTCCAACAGTTATCCAGCTTGTTCCCGCAGCCTCCCCCCCCCAAAAAAAAGGGTTTCCGCAGCCCTCCTGTAGATTCTCTAAGTACTCCCGTGTGTTCCCGCCGCCCTCCCGTGGGGCGCCTTAGCCCTCCCTTGGGTTGCCGTAACATTTCCCTGCGTTTGCTTGTATCAGTCCCACCGGTTGATCGCAGCCTGATTGTTAGTATAGTAGTGGAACCTTAATTGACATCGCGGATTCGACGATAGGATAATATCCTATCGCCCCCCGTCAAAAAACAGCGATAGGAGGAATATCCTATCGCTCGGGTCATCGTTGGACCTTTGCAGGTTGGTATGTGCGGTGTTAAAAAACTTTGTGGCAGAAAATATGACAGAAAATGAGAAGTACGAGAGTTCTGACGAAGGTTCCACTGAATTGGACGACGATGGTTTCTGTGAAGCAAATTCTTGTCAAATTTTAGATAAATTAAATATAGTGGCAAATTAGTATTGATTTGTCATGATTAGGTATCATGTAAACACTCAGCAATCCTCCTATAAGTATCACAAGATCCCAAAAAATAAGTTCATTGAGTCCTACTAGTAAGTCCTATTTCCTGACCAAAATCAGTCCCTATTAGAGTATCGCATGACTCGCATTATAGCCTGAGTCAGAGTCATTGACTCATTGAGTCGACTCTCTGATTCTTTGGGTTCAGTGAGTCAGAGTCAGAGTCAGAGTCAAAGTTTAAATTTTTTGGGAGTCGACTCACTCTTTTGGGTTTTTAGCCTGTGAGTCAGAGTCAATGACTCATGAGTCAAAGAGTCGACTCAAAAGTCAGATGACAATTTTTTTAAATTAATTAAAACAAATTGCTTACTCGTCTAACACATACACTTTATTTTTAATTCACATCAATTAAAAGTAAGAGTTTAGTTCCCAGTCATTTTTTTTTACACGAATTTACAAGTTCGCAAAATAATTCCTGGTTTTTGCATTTCATCCAGGCGTTTACACAAAGGCACTTGCACTTGAAACCAAACGGATGTTTGGGTGATAGTAAGGTAGTGTGGTTATCTCTCGCTAGTCGTTGAAAAACACCAGTATTATGTCTGATGCAATTTCATGAGATGGAATGGAATGTTCTAGGCATGGGTTACAAAGAGTTGACTCTTTTCCTGAAGAGTCGACTCAGAGTCAGACTTCAGTACTAAAGAGTCAAGAGTCAACGACTCTCCAAGTCGACTCTCTGACTCTGGTTTTAGTGAGTCAGAGTCAGAATCAGAGTTAAACTCAAAAATATTGTGAGTCGACTCTGACTCATGAGTCGACTCCATAGTCAGAGTCATGCGATACTCTAGTCCCTATACCCTGTCTAACGTAAATTGTTAACAAACTAACAGAATTCCTCCACTTTATAATCTTGTATTTTCTAAATTATTCATCATAATTATAAACTTGATTTATTTTTTAATAAAACTATCGCTTTGATTTTAAAATTGGTTGCAGTAATCGGATTGGTTCTTTTAAGACATAATAATCATTAGTTATAATTTGTTGCTATTTTTTTAAATTCTAAACTTGCAACAACTTCTGGTAATTAATTTAATGAAGTTGATGGATATAAGTCTCACTAATTCAATCCATCATCGTCATCGTCATCATCGAAAGCGACTACTTCTTCGTAGTTTCGAACAAGCATGAGAGTTAGAACCAATCAAGAACAAGTAGTTTATACTGAGGACACTAATTCCCAATTAACATTAGGTAAAATCATTTGGGTGGTTACCAATGAACGAAAGCTCTTTTTGCATACATTAGGTCAAACTTGTGATTTATTTTTGCCCAAGCTCCTACAATTGCTGTTGTGTTTGATAACATACAACAGTCTAGACGAGGTAGTGCTAAATCACCACCTGGGATAACCTTGACCATGATCAAATTTTCAATTATCAACGTGATATCTTTTAGAAATCAATTCAAATAATGTTGAAATTGTTTTAATTACTGTAAGAGATTGGGCATTAATCCCAAGTTTGAATCCAGTTGGACACCAATCAACGAACCGAATAGACTTTTGTTGCTTCGCTAATGGCCTTGTTGACATCTTTTAGAACCACATGTCCACGTACAACATGCAACAGGCAAAATATTTACCTAGATGTCAACATTAAGTCAGTTGATTTTCTCCAATTTAGCAATCAGATAGTGTTAACTTTCTATTTGACCGACCTTGTCGAGGATCACATTTGATCGTTGTATTCTCTGGTTCAAACAGGCTTTTGTAATTTGTGCCACAGAGTTTTTCTCATGATATGCCCTATCAGATGAAACAAACGGTGCGTAGGATACATGTGGGAAATAAATTCGTTGGTAAGGAACCAAATTTGTCTAAAAATTTTTTGTAAAATGTTTAGAATCAGTTCATTGGAAAATGAGATTAAATTATGAGTAAAATAAGATAAAAATATTAAAACTATATTAATGAGAGTGAAAAACTTATTAATACTAACCTTATTTCCTTCCTATACCCAAAGATTCAATTCATCTACGAACAATTTATGACAAAAGGTTGACGAATAATACAAAACAAAATTTCAAATTAATTAATATTAGAAATTCGCGTTTGTAATTGTAACAACTTTTTTACAAAGCTTTGTTACAATTTTACAATTACAAATAAATTTGTGAAACCATGGTAAAACACAAAAGTGACTTGTAGAATTGTAAATGTGAATTGTAGTTGATTGTAATTGTAAAATTGTAATCCTTTTGTGAAACAACCCCAGGGCCTTGTTTCACAAAAGTTTACAACGCTACAATTGTAGATTTGTGAAAATTTTTTTTACAATTTTACAATTTTACGTTTCATAAAATACAAACTTACAAATCACAATTACAAACCAATTTTCACAATTACGAGTGGATGTTTACAATTACAAGTGAAATATTACATGTGTCTATGGAAAAGCTGTTTCACAAACACCAAAATTTAACAATTATTGTAAAACAATTGTAATTAAATTTTTACATAAGGTTTTCGCAGTGTAAATTAGAATTATTGTAAAATACAATAATTGAGGTTTATATTATTTTTTCAAAACATGACAGTACAAATAGCAATGAAAATGGTATTTACCAACTCAGACGTTAACTTAGATATTCATGCCTATCTTTTCTACAGTATTTCTTCAGAAATTGTAAGTAAAAAATAAATATTTTTATTAGATTTAATATATTAGAATATGTATTTTTATCAACAGTAGGAACAAGGTATTTTCCACTTTGCAAACAGATATTTTCATGACAGTTCATCGAAAGTGTTAATCTGGCAGTACTCGTCTGACTAGAATTTAGTCAAACGTCGGAAAATTTAAAATTCAAAAAATCAGACAGAGATTTGCGCCTTTACCACAAAAAAAAAGTATTACATTGCCCTGATTGATTTACAGCCAAAAAAAAATTAAAAAATTGTGGTAAATTCAAATTTGAATCTTCCAATTGGTCAATTCTAAATTATTCTTCTCAATCATTCTGTTTCTTCAATTTGTCAAGTTATGTTGAGTTGAGTTAATATTCTTTCTCGAATTAAGTACATAACATCTTGAACAAGACTTCTTGACAGAGACTTCAACGTTTTAATCTTTCGTTTTTTCAGAAAATCCAAAGGCTAGGGTCATAAGAAGAAATGGAAACGGCCCTGAGGTCTCGCCATTTTGAGGTGTATCTCATTGTTGGTTTTACAACAAGTTGTCGATCAAGTGTCAAGTCTCAATGTTTGGCGGTATTTATTTGTAGGCGGTATTATTCCCAAACGCTTAGAACAGCTAATCAAATTTTTAGTTTTTAATTTTAAACCTGTTAAATTATTAAGTTTAGGTTTGTAATCAAAATTTACAAGTAGCGCTGCTCATTGTGTAATTAAATCATTATTCTAACCTTTAGTGTCTTAAACCTAAAGGATTGATCAATCGTTAAAATGGAAACCATAAGGCGAGCCATATTGTGAACTTTTATCATAAATTGGTTAACCAAATATCACTGTTAATTTTCGAAGTATACATTGATAATATATAGCATCGTTCAGTTTATTTGGAGGAAAGGTATGAGCGAATGATTTTTATTAGATGTTTTTTCAACTTTATTGTTTGTTTTTGTTAATCTAGTTCTCTTGGATGACGTTAAAAGGAGCATACACAACAATTATATGCACAGTGGAGTTTACTGAAGTAAAGCAGAAAAAGGAGAACTTACTTTCACCTTCACAAGTTACTTTACGGCAAAGTGAAAAGGAATTATCCATTCTCTGCCTTACTTCAGTAAACTCCACTGTATTTAATCGCACATGTGTTAGTTGTTATTGATTCCTTTGATATTTTGACCACAGTGAAAGTGAAGAAAGTGATGTTCAAATGCCAAAAAGTAATCTGATGTAGAATTAAAATTGTAAAAAACTTTCTACAATTCAATTAAAATTTCACAAATACAATTATGTTTGTGAAACCATGGTAAAATTGCAAAATTGTGAATTGTATGATAATTGTGATTGTAAAATTGTAAGCTTTTGTGAAACAAGCCCCTGAAGTAGGTCATCATGAAGTTTTGAATTTACTTAGAGACTTGATATTCGATTGTCGAGAACATCCAACTTATCAGATAACTTTGTAATGTCACCTCTTACATCGTCCAGCTTTTTGTCCAACTTTTCCAGAAACCTTTGCAACTAAGGGTCCATGTTTAACGATTTCGATTTTTCTGAAGTATGGTCTTCAGTTTTTTCCCGTTTTTATTGTTCCTTTACAAGATCATCAATATTTACAGAAGCACTAATGTCTGTGTCACTCATTGACACCAGTACATTAACTCGTTACACAACGGTGAGACTTATGAGTCAACGATGCATTAACTGTTGTTATAAGACTTACTAGACTAAGGAAATAAAAGTTGATACAACCTTCTTCCCCTGGAGTCAGGAGACTATTTCCTTAATGAATGACACTAACTCATAAGTAATATATAGATTTATTAACTCAATATTTATTTATTATTTCGGCCAACTATGTCTCCTTAGAAAAATTGTTTACAAAAGAGCAGTTCAATGCTATAAAGAACTTAATTTTAATATTTATTTCTTCGCTACTTACCTGTGCTGGGTTATCCGCATGCGAGAATTGATGACTTTCCTAGTTCAGCATAAATGTACTTTTAATGATATTTATATAATGACATAAATATACTTTTAATAGGAGTACAAAAGTGAAACTATAAATGGCTTGTTGCGCAAAGTGATTCAAGTTTTGATAGTGAAGTGATGAGGAAGTGATCGCAGTGACACTATAAATTTGAAAGCTGGAAAAGAGAAGACCGTGATTCACTTTCACTTTCACGTCACGCCGTGAATGGAGTTATCACAGTGATACTCTAAACGCGGCATTACTCTTCACTCATTGGTAAGTTTCCGTAATACTTCTTACGCCCGTTTTATGCTTTGTCAAAATCTGACTTTGCTATGGAAATTGTTATAACAACACACAGATAATCNTCATATATTTGTTCAAATAGTAACAGTCGTAAACTCATGGACGTTAGTTTGAATTGAAGTAACGAAAACTCTAACAGCAACACTGATCAACTCCTCCAACCTGTAACCAAAAGTAGAATCAACTAAAATCAACCAATTAAATGACTNAACAGCAACACTGATCAACTCCTCCAACCTGTAACCAAAAGTAGAATCAACTAAAATCAACCAATTAAATGACTGAATTTACCGCGTATAGAAATCATAATTTTTTATTTTTGTCATATGAACACTAGGAACATGTGGGGTTTTATTTGACAATTAACGCTTTTACAAGTAATAACTACACGCTACAAGCAACATTTTGACGAATCATCAAATTTATTTTTGTAAAAAAAAATATTTTTTCCCTAACCATTGGTATTATGTTACTTTGAGTGTTTATATGATAAAAAAAAAATTTCAAAATTTATTAAAAATCCAAAAACGCAAAGTTTCAAAAAACTAAAAATTATGGCACACCTTGGTATTAGTTTTAGCTCTTAAAATACAAATTTCTGGCACAATTAGTTCATCAACAAATGGTGCAGAGTAATGCGAAGATTCTCAGACCACGTCATGATTAAAACAAAAAAATTATTAAAAAAATATTTTTTTTTAAATATTTTTAGTTTAGCTCTAAAAATGGTTTGATGGGTTCAGTGCTGCTCCCAGAAGTAGTTGGAGTTTTTTTTAATAATCTTTTTCAAAATTAATAAAAATTGAAAAAATAAAAATTTTGAAAAAAAAAAAAAATATGACACCTTGGAATTAGTATTAATAGTTCAATTACCAATTTTTGCTCAAGTGGACCATCACAGAGCAAATTACGCAGAGTAATGCGAAGAATCTCAGACGAACATGATAATAAAGCATTAAAAAAATTATTAAAAAAATTTTTTTTTCTTTAAACATGGTTTCATGCATGCAGTAGTAGTTGGTAGTAACTCCCAAGAGTAGTAAGTGTTGAACAATACCCAACACGATCAGAATATTTTTTTTAAATCTTCTTTTCCAAAATTTAATAAAATTCTAAAAATTCAAATTAAAAAAATAACTAAAAAATATAGCACCTGGCGAATGGGTTTAGGTATGCTCATAAAAAATTTCATCGAAATCTGTCAATAAATGAAAAAGTTGACGAGGGTTTTTGAAAGTCATTTTTTTCAAATTTAGACCCTAGCCTCCTTGACCAGTATTTATTCCAATTCCAGGTTTCAGTGATAATTGCTCATTTTTGATTTAGTCTCTTCATTCTGATAATCTTATTCACTTTCTATCAAGTATTTTTGGTTACTCTCTTCATTCTATTAATCTTATTCACTTTCTCAAGTTCAATTTCATGAAATCAAGTCTATTTTCTGTACTCTCTTCATTGTATTAATTAATCTTAATTTGATTCACTTTCAATATAATCTTTCAATATATTCAGACTATCCCTTGAACCCCGCATAAGAATTTTCCATGGAAGCATATAGATTTACATCATATGAATATATCACATGAAATCCTACCTTTTCCCATTTTACTTTCCCAAAAGCAGTAGTCTTACATTCACATATATGAAATTATTTTGCAAATCATATATGATTTTATGTTGAGGTTGCAACCTCAACAATTGCAACAATGGCCAGAATCAGTCCAATCAAAATACTAATCAAGACTTTAATGTTGGTGGACTCACCAACAATGTCAATAATCAAAATCAACAAAATAATATACGACACCAGACGACTTTAGAGAGCCAAAAAATTATTAGTACTTTGAACCTAAAAGTTGAAGTCAAACTTTGGAAAAGCAAAGTTACAAAATAAAATTATGTTGGCTGAATCCACACCTAACATGTTTAGTTGAAGAGTTTGCATAATTGCTGGGTTGGAATTTTGTAAAAAATTGTTTTGTAAAATTTTTAAAAAAAAACAGTTATGAAACGCAGTACAATGAACCGAAGGACTAACTCTTAGCCTCGGTCTACGGACCAAACATTGGTCACAGGCAGGTCCTTGGGGGAAGTTCCCAAGTGCACTCAACCGTGGGATAGTACTAGCATGTATATGATTATCTCTCCAAGTCATGTATATGATTATTTAATTTTCGGTAATTGACTCCAAGCCAGTGTCGAACTAGTCCTTCAGAAGCTGGGA
This sequence comes from Holacanthella duospinosa, assembly GCA_002738285.1. NCBI lineage: Eukaryota > Metazoa > Arthropoda > Collembola > Poduromorpha > Neanuridae > Holacanthella > Holacanthella duospinosa. The sequence continues at coordinate 32,463 of NIPM01000755.1, read as the reverse complement.
GACTACGTAATGAATTGGGATAGAAAGAAAGGGGGTTCAAACATGATTTCAGACATAACGAATAACTTAATTGTCTGACGCTAAGTTTGCACGTTGCTTGAATGCCGACTAATGTTTGCGTCAATTTTGTGATAAAAGTTTGTCGCCCGCGGCAGCGCTAGCCGGCTCGCGAGTGCTGGCTAGTAATCTATATTGTTGACAACTTGGAGTCTACATAAATCATCTTTTTAAACATGCTAAGACTAATTAGTGCTATATGTACTATGATTATGAACAGCACTAATTTTTTTCGTTGGTATCACGTTTGACATTTTAAACATCTTTAACCTTACACCTATTCCGAATTCTTGTTGGTTTTTAGTTGGTTACATGTAAAAAATATTGTTAGAATAGCATCCTAAAGTTAAATAAATGCAAAACATTAGATACCCTGTTCTCAAACCGTGTAACATCAACACAAAGTTAGATTTGTAAGCAAGACAAAATTTCTTACATTTACTTGCATGAAAAAAATTGATGCCAACATAGAAAATAATCTTTGTTTGGAATCACAGGAAATTGTGCTATGAATAGCAACATTATATCAACTGGTGAAGAATCATAAATACTTTATGCTCTTATAACAGAATCAGCATGAAGTTTGTTTTGTATCATAGGAAAAACGCTGAGAGAAAAATCGAAGGATTTGGTTGGCAACATCAAATTATATATTTAGATTATGAATGACTCATTAGCTTGCAATTAATAAATAATCGGTTATAAATAAAAAGAAATACAACAACAGCTTGCACCAAGCATTACTTGGAAATGTTTGTAAACAAATAACTGATTTTGTGTGAAAGGTGAGACATGTGTGACAGACAGACGGACAGAACAATTTATCACATTACCTCCACCGCTACGCTGATTATACTCTGTTCACAGTTAAAAATGAAAAGCAATCATTTCCATCTACAATATGTGATCATCCTATAGCGACAACACGTGCACAAATAAAAAAATTTTAGAGTTTAATATCTTCCTGTTTAATCTGTATGGTGAGCAATTTCATGTTTCTGGGCCGTAATTCTTTGTTTGTTTTTTTACATTTGAAATTTAATATTTGAACTAATTTGGCTTCATGATGCTATTACGCCCGTTTTATGCTTTGTCAAAATCTGACTTTGTTATGGAAATTGTTGCAACGAAACACAGATAATCAATATATGCTTTCTCAGTTCGTTGTTTATTCGTGGTCTGGGTGTTGTTGTGACAAAAAATTTTGTCATAACAATCAATATATGCTTAGTTTTTTTGTTTTCTCGTCGTTGTCATCAAAAAGTAGAGGTAGTTCCAACTTTTTGATGACTGCAGACTGACAAAGTAAAAGTAAAACTCGTTTTCTANGTTGTTGTGACAAAAAATTTTGTCATAACAATCAATATATGCTTAATTTTTTTGTTTTCTCGTCGTTGTCATCAAAAAGTAGAGGTAGTTGCTACTTTCTGATGACTACAGACTGACAAAGTAAACGCCCGTTTTATGCTTTGTCAAAATCTGACTTTGCTATGGAAATTGTTATAACAACACACAGATAATCAATATATGCTTTCTTAGTTCGTTGTTTATTCGTGGTCTGGGTGTTGTTGTGACAAAAAATTTTGTCATAACAATCAATATATGCTTAGTTTTTTTGTTTTCTCGTCGTTGTCATCAAAAAGTAGAGGTAGTTCCAACTTTTTGATGACTGCAGACTGACAAAGTAAAAGTAAAACTCGTTTTCTATTTCTTTTGATTGAATTTGTTGTAATTTCAAAACATCATAATTAAAAAATGGGAAGTGTACGTGATCAAGAAGACAAATTAATCAATCTGGTTCAGAATCATCCTTGTCTTTATGACAAATCAAACCTGAATTATAAAAATAAATTAGTTCGGGATTCCAAATGGGCAGAAATCGGAGCTTCATTTGATACTAATGGTGAGCCAAACAGAAATTGAACTCTGTATTTATTTGGTTAATGTATTTTATACATTGAAACAATTCTTTAGGCAAAACAAGCAAAAGTCAATGGTCCAAGCTACGAATTCAATTTATGCAGTTCCAACGTAAGCTGAAAAAACCAAGCGGAAGTGAAGGGACCACTCGCCCTTATTTTCGTCATGAAAGTGTCATGGCATTTCTCAAAGATGCACCTGAGCTTAATGAGAGGTATGTCCGAGGATTTTGAGTAATATTTTTATCTAAATTCTAAAGTTATTAATGACACTTATTTGTGCAGTTGTAGAGGTTTAGTATTTTTTGTTATAGAACCATCTCTAATCTGGAAGAAAATAGCAAATCAGGAGAAGTTGATGATTCTGAAATATTAAACCTGGAATCTGAACCGTTTGACATAGATGATTTGACTGAATTAGGAATTTCTGTACTAGATAAATCCAATACTGACCTTGTTTTGACGAAAGCAAGACCTCACAACAAAGCCACGAAGCGTCAAATGGATGATTTTGAAAAGGAGCTTTTGAAACGAGTATCTCCTTTGCAGCTTGATGATGAGTTTGATTATTTTACAAAGATGTTAACTCCAAAGTTAAGAAAACTTTCGGGCCTAAGTCGACGAAGATATTTGAAGTTACAAACCGATGTCAACGCACTTGTTACTGAGGCAGAGCTAGAATTCATTGATTGAGTTATACTCATTAGTTATTACTACAGTTTCAGGCCCAAAAAATTAAAAAAAATTTTACACATGTATAATTGAAATAATATTTTTCCCACCTTAACTCGAATCAGTTCTCGGTGGGATTTAATTGGCGCGGTTAGCTTTTGTTAAANCCTAAGTCGACGAAGATATTTGAAGTTACAAACCGATGTCAACGCACTTGTTAATGAGGCAGAGCTAGAATTCATTGATTGAGTTATACTCATTAGTTATTACCACAGTTTCAGGCCCAAAAAATTGAAAAAATTTTTACGCATGTATAATTAAAATAATATTTTTCCCACCTTAACTCGAATCAGTTCTCGGTGGGATTTAATTGGCGCGGTTAGCTTTTGTTAAAGTTGAGATAGTCTGGTTTCACTTGTTTCAGAAAATCACTATTGAATCACTTCTTCCCCCTCACCCCCCATACCCTAACGAATACTCTTGGGCTATATTGATTGGATTCGGTTACCAATTGAATAACCGTGTAAATTAAATTGTTGAGAAACGTCAAATTTCGATTGCATAAATCTCAATAATATTCTATCATTTCTGTTTATCAAATAACAAAAAAACGTACAACAGATATACAGGGTGGTTTATCAATAGTGATCTGAGTCCTCTCTACTCTCTTTCTGATNCAAATTTCGATTGCATAAATCTCAATAATATTCTATCATTTCTGTTTATCAAATACCAAAAAAACGTACAACAATTATACAGGGTGGTTTATCAATAGTGATCTGTCTCCTCTCTACTCTCTTCCTGATTCGTGGAAATTGTATCTTTTCTCTTAAGTGATTGGTCCTCGGAAAAGCACAATATGATTCTAAGCTTTAGCACAGCTTTTAGTTAAAGCTGGGCTTTAGCAGTAAAGTACTTCCCACTTTATTGTCAAATATTTTGATCACCTCTCCATTTAGCGACCATCGAAAATATACTCATCTCACTCTACTCCTCCGCCTCTTAAGCTCTCTTTAAAATATAATTGGTCAATTTCCTGAACTTAAGATTTAAGTTTCCTTTAAATTTTCTTAAAGAAAGTTAAGGAAAGCTTAGTCTTACCAGTAACAAAGTATCTCATTTATGGGTATGGACTCTTTACATGTTATAAATATGGTTTGTATGGGCTTGAGTGGGTGGTTGGAGGAGCTTTACAGGATATGCCTCAATTATTTAATTCAAATTGATATTTCATTCAGAATGAATGACTGCTGATAAATTCCCACAAAATTTTTCGAATATACGGCCTTGTTTGCCGTTACTGCATCAAATAATTGGAAACTTTCGGGTGAATCAACAAGTGACGACATGAAAACTTCGAAACTTCGGATAAATCGTACTCCAATAAACCAAGATATATTACAATAAACTGTATTCATCAAAATAGAAAAAAAAATGTGAATTCAGCATAAAAATATGTCATTTTAGTTAAATCCAATCCGAGAGTTCTGCCAAGCTACTGCTCCTGCGCCGTTGAAGAATGAAGAAAATTCGTCTCTTATAACTGACGCACTTTTTGGGTATGTATTTGTACCTTGATGTGATAACCCGAGTAACTGGTTCTCCTCTCTCCAATTACCACAGATAATTTCATCGTTAGAAATGTTGTCACCTGTGATTGTGTTCATATCGTCCTTATATATCAAGTAATTGTGTAAAATTACAATCGCCAACACAAGTTCCTTGATGAAATCCAATTCGGCAATGATTGGTGAGTGTAGTATTCTCCACCTTGCAGCAAGAATGCCAAAAGCATTTTCTATTACCATCCTTCCTCTTGACAGACGGTAATTAAAAATTCTTCTGTCTTTGGTTAGAAACTTTCCCGGAAACGGTTTCATGAGATTGTTTTTAAGTGCAAAGGCATCGTCTCCAAGTAAAACATGGGGAAGTTGTTTGTCACCAACCACCTTAGGATTTGGCAAATTAAGATTATCATTATTCAGTGCGATTTCTATCGAGGACCTTCCAAATACTCCTTCATCCGATTGAGATCCAGCAGCCCCAATATCCACATATGTGAAGGAGTAATCTGGTCCAGCAACCGCCATAAGNTGCAGCAAGAATGCCAAAAGCATTTTCTATTACCATCCTTCCTCTTGACAGACGGTAATTAAAAATTCTTCTGTTTTTGGTTAGAAACTTTCCCGGAAAGGGTTTCATGAGATTGTTTTTAAGTGCAAAGGCATCGTCTCCAAGTAAANGAAACTTTCCCGGAAAGGGTTTCATGAGATTGTTTTTAAGTGCAAAGGCATCGTCTCCAAGTAAAACATGGGGAAGATGTTTGTCACCAACCACCTTAGGATTTGGCAAGTTAAGATTATCATTATTCAGTGCGATTCCTATCGAGGACCTTCCAAATACTCCTCCATCCGATTGAGATCCAGCAGCCCNCTTATCATTATTCAGTGCGATTCCTATCGAGGACCTTCCAAATACTCCTCCATCCGATTGAGATCCAGCAGCCCCAATATCCACATATGTGAAGGAGTAATCTGGTCCAGCAACCGCCATAAGAACCAGGGAGAAGAAATTCTTGTAATTATAATGTGTAGATCCTGATACCGGAGTTGCCTGAATCCTAATATGTTTGCCGTCGAACCGTGGCGTTCGCAACCCTTTTAAGGTGAAGTTCGCTTTAGGAATTTCGTTTCTCTTCCAAGTTTCTTTATCAGGTGTTGGTAGATAAACAGGTCCCATGTATTTTCGAATACCGGCGGTTACTTCTCTAATTATTATTCCTATTGNTGAATCCTAATATGTTTGCCGTCGATGGCACCGCAAGCGTTGGGAAAATTCCACTTCAAGCGAAATCCTATTTCATTTCTCTTCCAAGTTTCTTTATCGGGTGTTGGTAGATAAACAGGTCCCATGTATTTTCGAATACCGGCGGTTACTTCTCTAATTATTATTCCTATTGACGACGGAGACACCCGGTAACTCATGGCAAGAGAGATTTGGGAGTTTCCTGAAGCTAAATACCTGAAAATAATATATTGTGCATTTTTGGTTCTATTTTCGTTTATTCAAATTACCTTAGGGTGATTCNCTAAATACCTGAAAATAATATATTGTGCATTTTTGGTTCTATTTTCGTTTATTCAAATTACCTTAGGGTGATTCTAACTTTCTCTAGCGGTGATATTGGTCTGCTATGTGTCTGTTTACGTGTTAAATCTTTTTGCATAAGGTGAAGGATTTCATCGAAGCTTTTCTTGTTCATACTAGAAATTTATTTATTTTTATTTTTTTTATTTTTATTTCTTCGAAATGTAGCACCTACCGGAAATATTTGTGATGATAAAAAGGATCATTTGCCAANTTTCTTCGAAATGTAGCACCTACCGGAAATATTTGTGATGATAAAAAGGATCATTTGCCAATTCTCGAACTAAAACACTTTCTCCATTGTTAAGTCTATTTGAGAAAATTGGTCTGATTGACATGGCCCTTTTCTTCCTTTTCATTCTCTTGCGAAATCGATTAATCAAGAATAACTTCAAAATTTTACTGTTTTTAGAATTTGCCATGGTTCAAATTTATGCTTCGTGTAGAAAATTATGTGACAATTGATGTGTCTTTACACATTACAAAATTTTGTCAAACAACAAGGAGACAAAGCATATATAAATTGTCCTAACAACGAATTTTCTTTAACAACACCTAGAATACGAAGTAACAAAGCATAAAACGGGAGTTATGGTATTGAAATTCCTTAGATATAATACGACAATGTTCTTTTTTGAATTTACTTTTGGATCTCTCATTCTCACCAGCAAATGCGCTCCTCAATTGAATCACTTGACTCATATTATTCAACCTTGAGGAGTGATTTGAGAACACTCACTGCATCATTGTGAGTCAATTTGAAACATGAATAACTAAGAAAGTGAGTCATGGGAGTTAAATTTGCTGATGACTATGAATCACCTTTATCTGAATTAACCTTCAGGAGTGACTTGAGCAGAATTGTAATTAGACGAGTGATTCATTTCTTCTGAATCAGTCAGATGACTCAGAGTCATGACTCAGTACTTCTCACTTTTGTAGTCATTTGTTTTAAATTGACTCATTCAGTGGCATGATGCAGTGGCGGTTGTCAAATCACTCATGATGGTGAGTCAAATTCAAGTGACTCTGTTGTAAGCATAAAAATGACTCAGTGACTCTTCGAAGATTACTTCTTATAATTGGGTCAGAGTCATGACTCGATCATTAATGAATGACTCATATTCAAATAAATTCTGAAAATATGCTGTTTACTTCATTTTTACTTTCTTTCTTTTTTGGTGCTTCATTAAATAATCGAGCTTTCGTTCGAAGGATTGCACTGATTGTTGTTGAACATTATTAGAAACTTTTTTTTTAATTGTGGTTGTAGTTGGTATAATTACCTGTCACCAACTTAGCTTTGTAACCAGTACCCAGAATTAGGCCAAATATTAGCAAAACTGTTAATTATACGAAGAGGAGTTAGATTAGGAAGGACAAAGCTTTGTCCAGAAAAAGTTCCATAGACGAATTCAGCAAACGTCCATTTGCCTACCGCCAAAACGATTTAGGAGTTTTTTGGACATACACATGAATAAAATTGTAAGGGCCATCCCACCAAACAAAGGTAAAGCCATAGTTCTTTAGGGTATGGCCAGAAAACGGCTTCCCAGGAGAGTTGCGCCTTGGATATTGCTGTAGCAAATGTAAGCCATTCCCAAGAGGGAGAGTAGCAGTAACTTTAATAATAAAAAACGAAACCAGAAATCTCATTTTCAAAAAATTTTGATAAATTTTGACAGCTAATCAAAAGAGAATTAAAATTAGTCACCTTACGTATCGATAGCGTTGATATGTAAGTGCAGTCACTAGTGCAATATCCGCGAAATTGTTAATCACGTCACCAGTAGTCCCAACCCAAGTCTTATTTCTCAAAAGTAGTCCTGTACCGCCACCAGCAGAGTGGCGAACAGTGTAGGTGAAAAGTTTTTAATACTAATTATTGGTATCAATTAAAACTTCAAATCAAGCATTTGCTAATCTTCCCTAGAAAAAGCATTTACTGGACTTGTTTGTTTATTCATAAACAAATAAGAATTTGCTTCCTAGCAATTGCTATTGCCATGGGAAATAGCATTTGCTAAAAAACTTTTACTTTCTAGCAAAACCTAAACTTTAATCATACCACCCAATGGGTGGTATGAATAAAGTTAAGTATGCTAATTTTTTTTTGTATTAGAATTCTTGGTAATGACAGGTAGCCATGGTAGAGCATATTTAAAAATCATGTGTAAAAGAGACCGTAAACAATCGAAGTGGGTTGGCGGCCCTGATTTCGATCTGAGTCAAACAAAAGATGCCTTTCTAGAAAAAATGAGAGCTATTGTTAACCAATCTGTGAAGCCAGTGCTTGACGCTCTTTATAGAGTGCCTACGGTTCCCGTTGACATGCCTACACCCACGCCGGCGTCTTCCACTGTATGTGTGCAATATGACATAAGTTGATCGAGCAGTCCTTACAAGTACTCACTTTAATGTCACTTATACTTGTACTTACAGTCATGTTTTTGGTGTTCTTACCACCAAATCTAAAATCATAATGTTATGAGAAGACGTCCATACAATTAAGAATGCGCGGTGTGTTTGCGAACATAGCTCGTTTATCTTAGAAAGCGAATTCGAGCACGAATGGTTAGAAATCAGCTTATCATCAGAAAAACAGGGACGGGATGCAGAAAGGACTTCACTAAGATTTTGGATTATGTGAAATTACTAAGTGTCGCTAATCCAAAATCTTATCTCGATTCAAAATCGGCCACTTTGACATACTTAAGTTCAAGTGGATCCTCATAAGTTGTTTCACTGTTGCCATTGTCTTAGAATGTGTTACGGGCATAGAAACCACGTGACTTGCGTGCCCGGTTACTTAAATAAATCAATTTTTTGTGAATAAAAAAATTGAAATTCAAACAAATCAAAGTTTTCGTTATTTACGCTTTCATTGTAATATAGAGTATTAGACCATACGTATGTCTATGGATACTCCCGCAGCAGGGAGCAACAAAATAGGTAAGACCATGTCGATTTTGTATGAATGACACTCGAATAATCACTTATTTTTGCTAGCATCTAACAACATGGTTCGGCCAGAAGTAAAGGCACGTAGACCAAATTTTACTTCAAACGAACTGGAAAAAATTAAGTTCTTGGTCTCCGAAAAAAAGAAAGTCCTTTTTGATCGGTTTAACCCAAACATTACACATCAGCTAAAGTCATCCACGTGGGGATTTATAGCTTCGGAGGTAAACAAAGTAGGCGCAGCCAACAGAACGGCTAACGAAATTAAGAAGAAGTGGGAGAACCTTAAGTCCGAATTCCCCTTCCTGAAGCCGATGGCGAATTCTAGAATTCCTCCAAATGAAACTGTCATGCGTCGACCCTGGCCACTTAGCAACTATGTCTTGTATAAAATAACTTGGCGAGGTAACAACTTGTACGTTAATGGAATGCCTTAGCTTACGATTCACAAATGCATACTCATCTTGACTTGGAGCTTTGATGTTAATTTGCGTTCCATCCACAAGTCCTATCGTATTTGGAATTTGATATGCATCAAAAAATTTTGATTTTATTCGTTGCAGTGATTCTTGCTCAGTTGGGAAACAAATCAATTGAGGCATCAGTTTTTCCAAAACCACAGTTGTGAACCTGTTTAGAATTCTGGATATTGTTGACTGTGAAACGCCGCCCACTGAACCCTCGATGTACTGAAATGTACCAGAGCGGAAGAAACTCATAGCAATTAGAAACTGCGTTTCCCCTGGTGTAGCATGATTACGATTTGTTCGATGAGACAAATGAGGGCCAAGTACGTCATACAATTTTTTGACTCCAACTTCTGTCATACCGGTATGTTTTCTGAGCTCGTAACGAGTAAGTGAGTCAAGTCGGGTTCGCTGTTTGAAAGTTTTTGCAAGCTGATCAAAATACTGGGGGAAAAATGGCAAAGCCATTGCTAATAATTTGACAGAAGACAGCAAAAAAACAGTTAAGTGATCTACAAGAGGTTACTTAAGATTTTGGATTAATTAATCTCTTAAGTTACACTTAGTGTCTTATTGAATCCGAATAAACTTAGTGGACTTTTTTTGAATCGAGATATGGTAATTCTTGTAACTTAAGTCTAAGATTTCTCCTAAGTACTTTCTTGCATCCAGTCCCAGGTCTTTTCAAAAATATCCTTGGGGTGAAATGTCTCGTTTGGGTATGTATTGCTGAGGTGTTTCAATGTTTACTTTATATTTACACGTAAGAATGCAAATAGTAGACACAAATTAGTAATTTTATAATTTTTGTTGTAGTGTCATACCTGCTGCGATGGATATTTATCCCTTCTCGACCAAGCCAGAATTGCAAAAATGGGGAACTGGTATTGCGAAATACACTACATGAAAGGTTTCACATTGGAGAAAATTGATAGTGAACTCTGTCAAGAATCATACTAAGGAAGTGATGACGTCAGCAATGTAGAGTAAGCAACACAATAAGTTGGAATATTTATTTTTATATGATATTTTATCATAAACATAAAAGTTTACCTCTGCATGTTTGTTTGTCCGCTCACTTTATACAATATGTATGCTTAAAAATAAGTCTATCTTAGTGCCCAGTTAGATATATTATGTGGTTAGCCAGCGAGGCTCTCCAAGTGGCGGTACTGGGTTCGATTCAGACGGTTGTGTGTGCTTTTTTGTTTTTTTTTGAGGTTAAGTATTTTTGATTTATTCTCTTCATTCTACAGGAAAACCTCTATTTCCCGAACTCGCTCTGATTGGCTAAATCAAGTTCACTCCACCCCTCCTCACATTCAGGTACCGTAAAGTGTCGCGTAACGGTCAACGGAATTCAAAAAAAATTTTTTTTTTTTTTTTTTGAATTTTCTGATTTTTAATTCAAAATTATTATTAATATTATTATTAATTTAATTCAATAGCATCATTCAAACTTTTCGCAAGTTTTAAAACAATTAATTACAGTAGTATCCTTCACTTGACCCCAAGGCTGACAAAGCAACTCGATACCATTAGCAAGAGTAATTTCATTTAAATTTTTGCCTACATCGAGCATTTTCACTACAAGCTTTGAATAGTTCTGCTTGACACAGTTAATTATTCCAGCATCGAGCGGTTGGCCTTTGCTTGTGGTGTTAGGAGGCAAAAATTATTTCTTTTCAAAAACTTTTCTAGCCAGCCATTGGAAACGGATTTTTCAAATGTCATTTCTGCCTTTACTTTAATAAAGCATCCGGAAATTGGAATTCCTTGTCCACGAAGTTTTAAAATCCACTCCATCAAAATTGAATTTTTCTCTTTGACATTGTTCTCGACAATGTATTTCCGAACCTTAAAACAATGCGAAAGTAAAGAAGGAGAGGCGATAGGATTTGAATCCACTCAAGCCATAAAACGGAAGTTACAAAAAATAAAACTAACAGAAATTATGGTATTTTGAGTTACACTTACCTTAGAATCCCCTTTGAAATCGAGAATTCCTCCTTTCTGCTTCAAAATGTTAGAAACTGTAGATTTACTAATTGAATGGGCCTGACATACATCTTTTCTGGTCTTATTTGTTAGATCCAATAATACTTGCTGCTTTGTATACAATGACAAACGTTTAAGTGGTTTGGATTTATCCATAGAAATAATTAAATTAACTTAATTAAATTAGTAATAATAATCCACAAAATAATTATATGAATTAGCCCGCCACATTATTTGAATGTTTACGGTAACCGCCACGTGAGGTGAGACGGGGTTGAGTTATCTGGTTTCGGAAATAGAGGTTTTCCTGTATTAACCTTCCGGCAGACAACCCCCCCTACCCAATTGTCTACGACCCCCTAAAGTCACACACATAAAACGTTACCTCTGTGTGTCCGTTTCTCGACTGAAAAAATTTTCTGAGCCGACATTTTCTGGACTTCAAATTTTGACAACCCCCATTACCTAAAGGGCATGTGTGAAGTCAGAAAATATAATTTAAAAAAAATTCCAGAATGAAGGGGAGCAGGGGGGGCTAGGTTCTGAAGTTTAAAAAATGGGTTTCAAACACCTTCGTCAACTTTTTCATTTATCGACCGATTCCGATGAAGTTTTGTATAAGCATACCTAATCGCATTCCCCAGGTGACATATTTTTTAGTTTTTCATAAATTTGATTTTTTGAATTTTTATTAAATTTTGAAAAGAGGATTTTTCAAAAAAAAATTTTTTTTGATCATGTTAGGTATTGTTCAACTCCTACTACTCACAGAAGGTTTTTTCCCTATAATTTTTGGCCAAAAGTCCAAACGCTGCGAATTAGCTTTGTGTTGGCCTAATCCACTTTAGTATACGTAAATTTGAATGAAAAACGTAATCGCAAGCGAAAAAAAAATTGAATTACCCACGTATTAGAATGAATGAACGTTATGCAATTTTATGCATCCGTCTGTAAACCTTTTTATTCACAACGTTTCTTTCTCCTACTGACGATTTTACTTAAGAACGTTATTGCATATAGTCTGATATAACTTAAATGATGTTAATCAGATTTCTAGAAATATTTAATAAAAGTTGAATATGCATATATAAATTTGAAATTATCCACGCTTCGTTTTCACAACTTACAGTAAATATGGAATAAAGAGCTAACACACACGGGTGTTTGAGGTTCGGAAAAATTTCATCGAACCCTGAACCGAACCGAACATTATTCGACACAGGTTTGGCTCGGGTTCTATATTTTTTAATTAGTTACGGGTTCGGCTCGGTTCGACAGGATCTAGATTCGGTCCGGGTTCGGTGCGGCCTTAGATTTTTGAATTTAGGAATCGGTTCGGTTCGGTTCGTAGGTGAACCTGGTTCGGTTCGGTTTGGAAAGTTCGACGAACCTGAATGTTTGGATATTAAATGGGGCAAGGTTCGGGATGGGTTCAGTGCGGATTCGGCTCGAGAGAGTAAAATATTAAAGTAGAGTCGGGTTCGGTTCTGTTCGACAGAGTCGAGGTTCGGTGCGAATTCGGTGCGCTAAAGTAAAATTTGAAATTGGTTCGGGTTCGGCTCGGTTCGATATAGTCGAGGTTCGATCCGGGTACGGTGCGGCAAAATTTTTGTGGACTAGATTCGGGTTAGGAAGGTTCGGCAAACCTCAAAAGCCCATGTGTGAGCTAAAGTAAAATTCTAAAGCTGCCTTTCATAGACCGTCTTTACAAAAGTTACACTAAAAACTCCTTTCTATTTGTTTCATAATTTCAGTTGTTTATTTTCGACAAATAAATACCAGAGAAATGAGTAACCATTGGTAAAAATATACCATTCATAAATAAAAAATAAGAATTCATTGATTCTAATATTATTCATTATTATAAATCGACTATACACGATGTATCGAAAAAGAGCAACGCGGTTTTCATTAAGTGCGCCTCTTCGAAAGGTCATAACTCCTTACGGTTTTGACATGGGCAGCTCGTAGCAGCTGTAAACAAATATCATGGTGTGCACATAATTGTGTAATATTCAATTACTTTTTTTGAGCCTGGGTTTTGTGAGGTTTTAAATGAAAAATCAACTAATGTACTTCTATGTTAAATCGTAACTTGGAAGAGCCGTCGCTACTGGATACTTCAACCAAACCTCACCAAATTTTATGAGTAATTTCTATTAGCCCTACTTAATAATTTGTAGTGATCAAAGCTGGAATTCATATAGATGAAAAATGACATTTTTGGCCAAAAATTATACAATAAAACCTGTGCTACCATAGGAATAAAAATAAAAATATATAAACTTTTTTTTTTTTTCAAAAATTAATATTTTTTATGGTTTATCATCACGTTAGTTTGAGATTTTTTGCATGCTTTGCGCCATCTGCTCTGTGATACACCAATTGAGCCAAAAATTTGCATTTAAATTTTTAAAACTAATACTAAGGTATCATATTTTTTAGTTTTTGAAACGTTGCATCTTTCAATTTTTTTAAATAAAATAAAGTTTCTTTTTGTCATATGAACACTTGGACCATGTAGGGTCTTATTCGACACTTAATGCTTTTATATAAGTAATAACTAAACGCAACAAATAACATTTTGACGAACCATCAAACTTATTTTTATAAAAAACAATGCTTTTTTTTCTTCTAACCATTGGTATTACGTTACTTTGAGTTTTTATATGTTAAAAAAAATTTTTTTGAAATTTATTAAAAATTGAAAACGCAAAATTTTGAAAAACTAAAAAATATGACACCTTGGTATTAATTTTAACTATTTAAATACAAATTTTTGTCTCAATTGTTCCATCATAAAGCAAATGGCACAGAGTAAAGCGAAGAATCTCAGACTAACAACATGACAAAGCATAAAAAAAAAATTTTTTTGAATTTTTTTTTTAATATTTTTATTTTAGCTCTAAAAAAGTTTGATGCGCACAGTGCTGCTCCCAAGAGTAGGAGGAGTTGAACAATACCCAACACGATCAAAATGTTTGTTTTTTACATACTCGTTTTCAAAATTTAATAAAAATTGAAATAAATAAAAATTTTGAAAAACTTAAAAATATATGGCAGCTTGGAATTAGTTTTAACAATTCAAATACAACTTTTTGGCTCAATTGGTCTATCACAGAGTAAATTTCACAGAGTAATGCGAAGAATCTCAGAAACAGAACGTCATAATAAAGCAAAAAATGAATACCGATGAATACTTTTTTCATTATTGTGATAAAAGTTTGACGCCCGCGGCAGCCCTAGCCGGCTCGCGAGCGAAACGAGCGCCGGCTAGTTTATATAATATTTCAGTCCTTGCAATAATACCTCCTGTTATAAAATAAATTAAGCAAAATTTGCTGTAAGTTACGCCGGTTCGTTGTATGCTTTGCTTTCCTCGTGCTTTTTCACGAAAATTGTCATAGGAGAGAAGAGAAAATCAATATATGCTTTTTCAGAGTGTTGTTTGGTTATTGTTTCGACAACAACCAGACCAAGGTTGCTATGAGAACTATTGAACAACCACTATTATAATAGTGGTTGTCCAATCATTCTCTTAGTAACCTTGAACCAGAGAAAGTAAAAATGTTGTATTACTTTATTTAGTTCAGGGCAGGGTGATTTTAGGTTGTTTGTTGTCGCTTCGCTGTATAGGGTGGAGACATTCCCATCTCTATAACATTACGCGAAAAGTTCAAAGATACGGGACCTTTTCTGTACCTGAAGTTTGTTGACAAACAAATGCCAAACAACGGTGGGAGGTAATAACTATCAATTTACCTATTATAGAAAAAGTTTTAAGATAAATCTACATCTCAAAATTTGTCTTGGAAACCTGTGAATCAGAGGTTTGAGAGATTTTGCAGAAAAGGTCCCGTATCTTTGAACTTTTCGCGTAATGTTATAGAGATGGGAATGTCTCCACCCTATACAGCGAAGCGACAACAAACAACCTAAAATCACCCTGAGTCAGGGTCCATGGAGACCGTTTGTTGTCGCTTCGCTTTATAGGGTCGCGCAGTTTTGGTGTTTGGCATGGGAGATTTTTTGGAGAAAACTTGGGACGGTTCTTTGTTAATTAAAAGTCATTTAAAAATATTTCGTCATGTTTTTGTTTCTCATGACAACAATCCATAGAGAAATAAATGTACACAACGGTCCCAAATTTTCTCCCAAAAATCTCCCATGCCAAACACTAAAACTGCGCGACCCTATAAAGCGAAGCGACAACAAACAGTCTCCATGGACCCTGATTTAGTTGATGTTTTGCCTTTGCGTTAAATAGTTGAAAATTTTTTCTTTTATTTTTAAAACTTTTGTTCCAAAAAATCAATTTCAATTGGTCAATTTCTAAACAAAGTATCGTGTTGTATTATATATTTTAATTGTATTAGCTATACAATAACTCCAGTTACTCATACTATCTAGTTTGAAATAAGTTATAAAAGGTTCCAATACCCAATAATTTTTTGTGAATAATCATCGTATCATATTCAATCATGATAATACTGTTTGAGTTCGTATCAAATCATTCGATTGAACTGCTAAACAATGGTAACATAAAATTTTATTTAGTAATACTACTTTAAGTAAAATTAATTTTTCAGTGATTATTATTTTGCTTCAGTTCAGTTTACATTCCAGTGAATGAACAACTTATTTTTGGACCATATGCTAAAGAACGAGAAGTACCTGTTACAATTATTTATGACATTCAATGGGAACCTGATGAAGAATATTTTCTTCGTCTTTCACTTGTCGATGAAGATTTTAATCGAACGGATGTCTCACTAGAAAAACTTCCAATCATGGAAATTTTTATTTTAAACGATGATGGTAAGATAATTATTTTTTTAAATTCATAAAAGTTAATAAGTTGAAATTTTTAGACAATAAGTTAAAAAAATTTTTTACTATTACACAGAACCTGGAGTAATTTCTCTACGAAAACGTGGTATCCTTGTATAGGAAAGTTGTGAATTTGCATCAGTGCAAGTAGAACGACAAAATGGAGCTGATGGAGAAGTTTCTATTCAATGTAAAACAATTATTGATGGATCTGCAAAATCATCTGAAGATTTTCAAGGTGGTGAAGAAACACTGGTGTTTAAACATGAAGAGGTACGACTATAGTGTATTATTATTGAACTACATTGTTGTAAAAAACTTTTGGAAGATTATTTTAGAAAGTGAAATTTGAATTTTGGATAATAATTTATAGACACTGCGAAATCTTATAATAAGTACCAATCGTCGATGATGTCACACTTGAAAAAGATGAATGTTTTGAGATTGAAATTTTTAATCCAATTGGAGGAGCAAAATTAGGAAGAATTGGAAAATATGCAGTGACAATTGCCAATGACGACGGTGTAAGACCAAAATTCAAAATAATGAATATATATTTTTTAAACTTGTTAAAATTGTTATAATCTGTTGTAAAATCAATTAAAATGTGATCATATGTAGTGTTTTCAAAGTATTGCTGTATACCGTTACGGTTATAATTCAATCCTTTAGATGTTCTTTATTTTCCCATGAAATTTAATTGCGACACTTGCTCAAATTCATGTCTTAATTTGTCTAAAAGTTGGATCCTGTCGGCATCCATGTTACGGTACCGTATTTTGATTATTATTATTGATTAGAACTTTTTTAGATTAGAATCACAAATTATTATAACAAAAAAAAATAATTTTTTTTAATCATCAGGATTAAGAAATCGCATTGAAAAACAATCTTTTTAAAAGAATGTAATTATTATATTATAAGTAAAAGATTTCTTCTAAAAGTTTTCCTGTTGGAAGTGTCCCCAAACTAGAAGCCGAATTTCCTCGTTGAATGGCAATACTTATTCGTTGTATTAGAAAAAATGAGATCGAACTTCTCCTGTAGCAGTTTGAGTGAATTTACCAATTTTCTTCAACAAGCAAAGACCTTTTGAACCCCAGACACCGCTAGACTCCACAGCAACTGGAACAAAATAAAATTTACTTTCTTGTAGGGAATTATATTTACGGCATTTCCGTGTTTCAGCAATGAGAGCGGCAGCACCAGTATCGTTTTTGGTTGAAGAAAGATAGGATTGAGCGAATGTATGAATACACGTAACATCCCAGACCAAAGATTTCCCCCTAGTCCAAGGAATAAGAGTCATTTTATCGGGGTGTTTTCCGTCTGATCTTGATAAGCCAGTAGGTTCTTTGGTACAAGAAAAGACTGCTGATCGAAGGGCTCTGACGATGATATCATTGATACTGTCATATCTTGAAAATCTTCCATTTCTTTTCTTGCATGATAAACCGTGACGACCTGTTTCATCTACTTCAGTACCGCAAAAACAACGGTGAGAGGAGCAAAATAGTGTTCCAAGTCGAAGCCCACATGAGATCCTGAAAACTTCATCTGTAAGAAGAGTTCCTAGTTGAGGAGAAGGTAATGCTTCAAGCCATGCACCTGCTTCTTGAATGGATGAAGACTTTATTCTAGCCTAATCTTCATCCGAAGAGCAATTTGATAGTATATGTTGAAAAAGGGAAATTGACTGAGGTTCTTCCCAAGATTTTTTGAATTTTCTGGTTGTTTTTTCAGGTAAATTTATGTTGTTTTTCTGAATCCATAAATCTTCAGCGACCTTCACAGAAAGGTCGTCTTGAAAGTTGTTGGGCAACAAGACGGAAACGAGAGATTTAACACTGTTAAACGATGAGAGGAAACAAGGTATCGCCATATCAACAGCGTGTCTAATCCCGAGACCTCCTTTCTTGATGGGAAGTGATGATTGAGACCAAGCAAAATCTGTTAAGTTTGAGTTGGTAATTTTTTCGAGTATTGATCTAAGCATGTCATCATAAATTTTAAAATTTTTTTCTTTTATCCAAGTTGGCGAGCTTCGTAAAAAAATATTATGCGCGGAATAGCGAACGATTGCCTGAGAAGAAAGTAAGCAGAATGTGCGGATATATTTAAAAGTCTTCTCCAAAAACTTTTAGTTTTTCAGTTTTCTCATTAAGACAATTAGAAATAGCTTCGCTCGAAATAGGAGATCCAAGAAGAATTGCATTGAAAGATTTGATTAGTTGAATCCCCGGAGTGATTTTTTCAAATTTGGAAAGGATGAGATTTAGTTTCTCTTCATCAGAAGAATTTAGAATGGCGACTTCACATTTTGAAAAGTTTGGCGCAAGTCCAATTTCTTCAGCGCGATAAAAAATATTTTTCAATTCTTCAAGAACTTTCTTAAAAGAATCTGCAATTGTGCAGTCATCTAAATACCAAGTATTGAATTCCGTGTTGATTTTCTCCACAATAGGTTGTATTGCAAGACAGAATTGGTCCTAGTGGGTCTTCTTGTTGAACACCTCGATCGGAAAAAATTGGATTATTTCCATAAAAAATTTTGGTTGGATATCGATAACATTGATAAACATAATTGTAAATTTCAGGTAGTTTTATCTTCACGCTTTCCAGTAAAACGTCTCTTCTGACTTCATTGAATGCATTTTTAAAATCTATTTTAACGAAAGCTTTAGTAGATTGGTGTTTGTTGTTGAAATAAGATCTGGCAGCATGAGCACCGGCTTCTGCTCCACCTTGAACACCCACTCCTAGTTGATGTGGTAAAAAATCAAGAGATAAAGATTGAGTGATTCGTTTTGTGATGATCTTGGCAGATAATCTACGCTATGTATTCCCGACAACAATTGGCCGAATGCCACCAGTTTTCTTTAACAGTGCTGTCAATGAGCCTCCAAATAAAATAGGACATATACAATCTGGAACTTTGGATGAAAGCATGAGAACCAATAATTTATAATAATAAATAACAATTTAATAATAATAACCAATAATTTATTATAATAAATCTAAAATGTTGACCAAATCGTCTTCTAACTTCGCTAAAATTTTGTACAATAACGTACTCTCTTACAATAAACGCACTTGCTGCTGCTGAAAACCAAAATGAGCCATAATTAATTAGCTAAAAACAGAAACAAAATTGTTAAATTTCGATTGAATAATGGATTTTAAAATAAAAAATAATTCCAAAGGTCGTTGAACTCAATTTCCAAAACATTTAACTTTTCCCCATACTACACTCAACTCAACCTCGTTAACAATTAGTAGTTGGGCAACAGTTAAGAGACATTTGGCATAATCAATTAAATCAAATTTCTAATTAAGTTGCTAATTTTTAGTTTAATAATCATAATTTTTTATTTGCGATGGACAGGAATTAATTATTACTGATACTCTCTAGATTAGGTTGATTAAGCAAGAAGTAAAGCATAAATAGGTTTTAACAATTCTGTTGCTAAGGGTTGTTTATAAAAATGAATCAGAAATCTCCCATGCCAACTTAATGATAAAAATTTACTCTTGCCTTTTGACTGGAATTTGACCTTAGTAACCGTTGACCTGAGTGACTGTAAAAATTCATGAATCGTTCTAGGCTTCTAGCTGTAAAATGAGGCATCGATAACAACAATCAGTCGTATTTTACGCAAGCTACTGATTTTCAAAAGCCTATACCACATTTACAAACACACTGGGCCAATTCCCGTAATTGTATAGAGCGCCTGATAGTATTAAGACTCATAGTACTTTGAGATTATAGAAAATTTACGGGAACGAAAATGATAGAAAAGTTGTGCTAGAATTAACAGCTGTCTATTCCTCACCGAAATGTGTAAGGAAGATTATCAAGGGGACAACTAGCCTGTGTTCATAAAGTCACTACACAGTTGAGAAAATGTGTTCCCATCCCCACAACTCCTCTCAAACAGAATTTGTTTCTCTTGAGTTTGAGTGGAGAGGATTTAATTGAGGGACTATGACATTTATAACATGCCTCTGAGTAGATTAGAACTAATGGGAGCCTCATAGTTTTTTCAACCAATCACCTCCAAAACCTCCAAAATGAGTCACGTTTCATAGTTGTATTAATCTCATAGTTTCATAGTCCTACAGTACTATGAAGCGTTCTATACAATTGCGGGAATTGGCCCACTGTATTTTTGAAACTGTTAATAATTTAAAATTCAAAAGTTAAAAAAAAATTTGTTTACAAAAGCGGTTTTTATTTTTTTAGAATTATTGATAATTTTCCTAAAAATAATAGTTATGGACTAACCTCTTAGAGGACGTTTGTATTATTCCTCATACCAACCTTGGTCGATACCTTGTCCGGCCTGGCTTCCTTTCATCTTAATTGCTTGAGTTTGTAATACAGTGGTTTCAGTTTAATGTCCCTACCACTTCATGTCACACTTCGCCTATTGTCAACCTGTTGGCGTTCCCCCGGCTAAACTCCATGCTCTCATGTACTAAATACTCTGCCTATTGTCACACCTCCTATTGTCAACCTCCGTCTATTGTCATCCCATTTGAAGAGCATGCATGGCACATAACCACACTTTAATGGCAACTTTCGGTTCTCAGGACCAAAATATACTCATGTTTGTTTAAATGGTGTGTGCGATCAGAGATCTTTGGGGGAACTGTTTCATTAACCTAGTTGTATTCTACTATGCGATACTCGACCGTGAAAGTTTATGTTTTTAAAGACTCACACGTAGTTTCAGGCTTATTCCAACCGCGAGTATACCAACCTTAGATGGTCACATGGTTAGGATTGTGAAACGTAAGAGGAATATGTCGCGGCTTGTAAATTAATTTTTTTAATAAAACATGGGTTTTCATTTAGTATTCACTCTTGTAAGCTACAGAAAATTTTTTTTTGTTCGATGGGCTTTCTAGAATTTATGGGAGGGTTCGAAAGAAAATTATTTTTTCGAACAATAGAAACAGTTTANATTAATTTTTTTAATAAAACATGGGTTTTCATTTAGTATTCACTCTTGTAAGCTACAGAAAATTTTTTTTTGTTCCATGGGCTTTCTAGAATTTATGGGAGGGTTCGAAAGAAAATTATTTTTTCGAACAATAGAAACAGTAAAATATATAAATATGGGTACGTAAAACTATCTCTTTGTCTCAGTGGCTGAGGCAGAGGAGAGGTGTGAGTGTTGAACTCTAGTTGCTGGTGTCGGGTGACGGAAGGGATGTGGGATAGTGCGAGAATGGATGGAGGGATGTGTGATAGTGCGGAGGAAATAGCATCCCTTCCGCCTTATCTCTCACAATGTTGTGTTCTTCTCGTCCATGCCCGCATCTCCCTGCACTAGCCCGCATACATCTCGTCCATTTCTGTATTTCCTCCGCACTATCACACATCCCTCCCATCCATTCCCGCACTATCCCAAATCCCTCCCGCCAATTTTCGCATCCCTCCCATTTATTCCCGCATTACCCCTCGTACCTTCCGTAAATTTTCCTATCCCTCCCATCTATTCCCGCACCATCCCACATACCTTCCGTCAATTTTCGCATCCCTCCCATCCATTCCCGCACTATCCCGCATACGTTCCGTAAATTCTTGCATCCCTCCCATCCATTCCCTCACTATCCCACATCTCTGTTGTCAATTCCCGCATCCCTCCCATCCATTCCCGCACTATCCCACATCCCACCCGTCCATACCCGCATCCAACTGCACTATCCCGCATCCCTCCCCATATATTCCGCATGTCTCCCGTCAATCCCCGCATCCCTTCCTCACTATCCCACATCCCTCTTGTAAATTCCCGCATCCCTTCCACACTATCCCACATTCCTTCCATCCATTCCCGAAGCTATCCTGCACTATCCTACATCCCTCACGTCATTTCTCGCATCCCTCCCGCATTTCTCCCGCACTATCCCATATATTTCATGTTTTAATTGTATTTAATATATAATTTATAATATAATATTTATATATTATATATTATAATTTATAATATATAATATATAATTTAATATTTAATTGTATTTAATTATTGAAAAAAAATTTTTACAAAAAAAAATTTAAGACAACACCTGGAATCGAACGCGACACCAGCAACAGTCTAACACTCACACCTCTCCTCTACCTCAGCCACTGAGACAAAGAGATAGTTTTACGTACCATATTTTTAATTTGTTTCTACTGTTCGAAAAAAATAATTTTCTTTCGAACCCTCCCATAAATTCTAGAAAGCCCATCGAACAAAAAAAAATTACACCTTAATTTTGGTAGTTCTGAATTATTATAAAACTATGGAGTACGTTATAGGTGCATCAGAATGATGATACATATTTCTAAAGTAGTTTTAGTGTGGTAATGCAGTAAACAAAAGTGCAAACAGTTTATCTACCTGCAGCATTCGCCAACACTTCTGGTGATCTTTTGCAGATTTGCAGTATTCAAGAGCACGTGGCGTACAAAATCCAGGAGCATAGCGACGGATTTGATGTATACGTCAAAAAACATTTTAAAAATTGCTCTGACCAAGTTAATTTTAGTGTCCGTTCTCCGGCCGAAATGTCAGCTTCTTGTATTTCCTACTAGGGAAACCATAACTACCAGCCTTGTAAACATTTGATCGAATATGTGCATTGACGTCTTGTCTCTGAACCTCGGCATTGCAGCCTTCGCAAACATACTTATGCCTTGTAATTTTAAGCACAATTGAAAAAGGTAGTTCGTCAAAAACACACATACCCCACTTGCGTCTTGGATTAATGTCCACTGAACATTTAGTATATAGTGCATCACTCTCTCAATAGTTTTTACTAAATTACGCCTGGACAAACGGTGTTTGTCAAGGTATACTTTTGGGAGACAGTGGGTATCCTTTACTTGGATACCTGTTGACCCCATTAACGCATCCAAATACACCCGAACAGAAGAGGTAAAATAATAACTATTCCATTCTAGTTAGAGGTTGCAATTGGCGGGGAAAACCCGTTTTCCCCGACGGTCCCCCGTACTTTTTTTTTTTAATTTTATATTTTACCATTATTTTGAATAAATTTTGTCAACAAATTTTGTAGAAAAACCTTTATTCCCATATATTTTTTGCCAGAGTTCGAAAATATCCTGATATTTTCAAAAATATCAAAAATATCGGATATTTTGATATTTTTGATATTTTTGATATTTTTGATATTTTTGATATTTTTGATATTTTTATTATTTTCACGCATTGGATATTTTTAACACAGTTCACACGTTAGGGTCAATTCAAAACCAAATCAAGGCATTTTTAATCACCTGATTAAGTACTAACTACCAACTAAATTAATGCTGCTTGGGAATAAAATAGGATCAAACGAAAATTGACCAAAATATCCTATTAAAATAATTTGAAATTGATAAATATTATCAAATGATTAACTGTGCAAATTTTTTTTATAACAAGTAGGATAAAGAAAAAAAAATTAATTCTATTTTATTGATGTTATTTTCCCCGATCGGGGATCCCCAGGCGTTTCCAAGGAATCTATTTCCCCGAAATCATGGATTCCCTGATCAGGGACGGTCTTAAATTGCAATCTCTACTTCTAGTAGAGATGTTTAAACTATTTGAAAGGTACAATTATGCACAAATTCGTACGCGTACGACAATTGTACGGACTTTCGGAATTTGGAAGCGCAGGTTTCCTGTACTCAAGTTCGTCCGAGTTAAGCTGCAAACATGTCTAAACTTAATCCTTGCGACAAGTGTTTTGCACAATATCTCCAGGTAAATTTAAATTTTGGTTATTTTATTTAGGGAAAGGTTTGACCTCTTTGAAAATGATTACTTTGAACAAGGAAACTGCTCATCACTCACTCGAGTCCAAAATCAACATTCAACTTTGAAGGGGAGAGCGCTTCAAAAATCTATTATTGTTGCAAATTTCAGAAATTAAATTTAAACCACTGCATTCCGCTTCCTCAAAAGCTCTAATTCCAGTTTACACTTTTCGACTTCAAATTCACGACGCATAATTGTAATTTCTATCTTCGTCAGTGCAGTCTCATATTCTAAAACCATGGTCTTCATTCTAAGGTGATGCTCTTTATGTTCCATATCCACAAGAGCTGATCTCGGCGTTCTGCGAATTTGACCTGTAAAATTTTTAATATGTTTAATATTGGATCAACTTTTACCATTAAACACTGTTTGACAGTTGGCTGTTTGGAAGGGATTTAGGAGTCACGGGACTGTAAGCCAACTCGTCTTGTCCATTTTCCAGCGAGTTACTTTGTAGGTCAATATATTCATTCCCTCTGTCTCCATCTTCACCATGCAGTTCTTGATTGTCACTTTTCGCATACGGTAACTCAACTACAAGGATTGTAGAATATTACTACTCTACATAATTTTTGTCAATGAATTAATAACTGATTACCCTTGGTAAAAATTATCTCCTTCAGAATCCAAGGGGTTGTTGAGTGGGTTGATCTGGCATGGAATAATTGATATAACTTCATGCGTTTCACTGCTGATGTCAATGACCTTTGGACCCCCTCCGGTTGCCTTTACCGCTCGTCTCACTCGTGATATCTGCACAAAACTTTACAGTATCTAAAACGATTGTTTGCTTCAATAGATCCAAGTAAACTTAATTCAAGTCATTTAGCTTACGTCCTTTTTAGTTCTCTTTTTACGATTTGTCCACCAGGTTTTCAACTGCTTACAACTTCGTTTCCTTACGCCTGGAACAGCAAAAATTTAACTCTGATCCGATCCCATGCTTTGACTTTTTTGTCTTTGGCACCCACACCTGTTTCCTTATTTTCAATTATATTCTCCTGCTGTTTCATTAAATCGAGTAAACTAGCATTCTCAAATTCACTAAAGTACTCACGGATACTTTCCTTCAGTGAATCTTCCATGGAAAACTGGCTACTGACTCCAATTAATAATTTAAATTTTTGAAATTCAAATAAATAATTTAGAAAAACATGTTAACAAGAAATCTTACAAACTTTAATGTTGAAAGCATTAGTCACATGTAGGGTGCCGAATGACTCCCACTTTCTTCAGAGTCAGGTGACTCAGAGTCATGACTTACTGACTCCCATTTTCACACTGAGTCAGAGTCATTTTAATGACTCAGTGAACCTGACTCAGTGACTCTTATAGAATCACGCTTGAAGCTTGAGTCAGAGTCAGGTGACTCAGACTCATGACTCTCTGACTCTGAGTCATGACTCAGTGACTCAGATTCACAGAAATTTTATATTTTTCTTTTTACAGTAAAATGAGCATAATGCGTATTGAAAGCTCAAAATGAGTGAAAGACGCTAAGTTACCTGCTCTTTTCGGTTAAAGACTCTTAAATAAATTTATGAAATTTTTCTTTATTTTTGATCTGATTTAAAATTAAATTACCTTACCTGCAATATTTATACTGATCCTTCGTGTCAACTCTATNCTGATTTAAAATTAAATTACCTTACCTGCAATATTTATACTGATCCTTCGTGTCAACTCTATCAAAATAATCGACGATTGAAGATTGAACACATCGGAATGTTTTGAACTTTTGTTATTTTATTGACTTTGTTCAATTAATTCATCTTTTTACTGCCTAATTATCAAACAGTGCGCTTCTAAATTACCTTGAAATCTAAATTCAAAATTTCGAATGATTNCTTTTTACTGCCTAATTATCAAACAGTGCGCTTCTAAATTACCTTGAAATCTAAATTCAAAATTTCGAATGATTGAATAGTTTTGGGTTTCGATTTCGAATGATTAACGTTGAATTTCAATTTAGCTTACAGTTTGTACCGAGACTTAAACTTCGATTTCAATTTCGACTGAAAAGTTGAATTAAATTTGGATTTGGATCTTCTTCGAATAACGGATTTCGAATTCGAGCACCTTAAATATAAAATTTTGTCTATCTTAAGAAAACTTCATTTTATTATACATTCTTGAAACTTATTTTCAGATCTTTTTGTATATTTCAATTTCGATGACCTAAAATGTTATGGATTTCGATTTTGTGAAACTTAAAATCATAGATTTAGATCTAAACTATTNAATTTCGATGACCTAAAATGTTATGGATTTCGATTTTGTGAAACTTAAAATCATAGATTTAGATCTAAACTATTCAAAATTATGAATTATGCTTTAGATTTTGTGGTTCTTTGACATCATCGATTTGGACTTACATTTTCATTTCAAATGGCTATTGTCTACTTCGATTCTGATTGTGAGTTGGAATTTTTAGAAGCGTTAAGTTTAGATTTTTATTAAAATCTGAGTTCGATTTCGATGTAAAGTGGTGTAAGTTACAAGTGTGCTTCAAACTAAACACGAGCATCGCGGCAGCAAACTCTCACTCTCAGATTTGTTGTGTTGCGGGAGTTGAAAAAAAAATTTTTAGTACAAAAAAGGCAAGATGTAAGCAGTAACTCTTTGTTGCTTGGGAGTCATGACTCTTCCTAGTGAGTCACGACTCAGAGTCACTTTGGAAAGGCACAGAGTCACGAGTCAGGTGACTCAGAGTCACGGCTCAGTGACTCCCATTTCTCTATTGAGTCAGAGTCACTCAAAATCAGTGACTCCGAGAAATCGATGAGTCAGAGTCACGTGACTCAGAGTCATGACTCAGAGTCACTGAGTCAGAGTCATTCGCAACCCTAGTCATGGAAAACAAGTCCTAAAATGCAGTTGCTAGTTTACATTTTCGAAATTTGCAATTGAAACCCAACTCTGAGGGTGGAATAGGACGTTCACCCATTTTATCTATCGGGTATCCTAATTGTCGGTAAGACGAAGAAAAAAAGAAGTTAGCTTTGTACCAACAATACGTACCATGGATTTAAATCCATCGTTGGCGATTTATAATCTATGGTGATGACGTCGTACCGTAGATTATAATGCCAAACCATGTATTGTAATATATCGTATTTCTGCGCAATTACGCTAGTGACCCAGTGACCCCTGACCTCCGAAAAATGCTTTAAATGAAACTTTGAGCATTTATCTACAATTTTGTCTGTGCAGAATTGAAATAAACCCTTCCGTTCTCGAGATATTCGAGTTTAAAAATAAATCCTCTTTTCTCCATAAGAAACAAAGTATCAGAGCACGGAGCAACAGTTTGATAACCGCGTATATGTCGGTGTACATGAAAGTAAAAAGTCCATTCTCATTTATTGCTAGTAGTGATAAAATTGTGTGGAAAATTATCGACTTTGTACCAATTTGTGCCACGAAAAAATTGACTGCTTTAGCTGATAACGCTTTTCAGTGAGTGTGTTAACTTATTTTTGAATACATCAAATGAATATACAGTGAATTTTTTCCAAACCTCCCATTTTTGAAATTTGTTATTTTCTTAAATAAACAAATCTGGAGGAACTACAGTGAAATTCGGCAATAGTTTTTGAAAATTGACAAAAACAAATCTACGGAATCTAGTGAATTAATTCAAANTATGAAAATTGACAAAAACAAATCTACGGAATCTAGTGAATTATTTCAAAACTTCCCATTTGCAAAATGAAATTTCCATGGAAACAACAAAAAGACAAGCAAAACATTGGTGAAATTNTCCCATTTTTGAAATTTGTTATTTTCTTAAATAAACAAATCTGGAGGAACTACAGTGAAATTCGGCAATAGTTTTTGAAAATTGACAAAAACAAATCTACGGAATCTAGTGAATTAATTCAAAACTTCCCATTTGCAAAATGAAATTTCCATGGAAACAACAAAAAGACAAGCAAAACATTGGTGAAATTGGTGAGGTGAAAGCAGAATGTAGAGGAATAAGTTACAACCGNTGGTGAGGTGAAAGCAGAATGTAGAGGAATAAGTTACAACCGATCATCACTGTTGGAAAGTAATTTAACGAAATTGCCATGGCGTTGACTTTTTGTTTATGGGAGGTTTGTAAAAAATTCACTGTACGTCAAATGATTGCTAATATGAATGAATGGCAAAAACCAATCCTTGATAAAGATGAAATGAGAATTCTTAAATACATACTCAACATTTTTATTCCAATGACGAATTCNAATCCTTGATAAAGATGAAATGAGAATTCTTAAATACATACTCAACATTTTTATTCCAATGACGAATTCAGTTACCTCATTTACAAATAGTATCCTCACATAATGGATCATAGTGTTCCTGTGGTGTTGACGATATATTTTTTGAAAACTTCTCGACAAGCGTTCTATGGATGAAAACATGTCAGGAAAACCGGTTGAAACAATGAAAACCATTACAGGACTACCTGCGCTGCTGTATCGTGAAGGCAATGATGCAATATCAATTTTACCAATTAATTGTCATTTCTGGGTTCGCAGGCTTGACAGCTCTATTACTGTTGAAAACTGCATGGTCAAATAGAGGTTGATCTTGTTCAAGTGAAATGAAAACATTAATAAATTATTATTAAAATAATGTTAATTAATTATAACGCAAGGTTTGTTTTTTTGTTATATACGTTGCTGCAATATAATAAATTAATTATTAAAATTGACTAATAGTCTGTTAATATATAACAATAAATAATGAGTTGAAGAAATTCGAAGTAATGAATTAAGAAAATCAGGCCCGGAAATTTTTGTATTTGATTTTTTACGTAGATAATTCATGATGCAGACAGACTTGAGGTAAAGGTTACCCATCACAGTGTGTTTTTTAAACTCGAATATTTCGAGAACGGAAGGGTTTATTTCAATTCTGCAAAGACTAAATTCTAAATAAATGCTCAAAGTTTCATTTAACTTCATACACACCACTCGCTTTTTGGTCCAATACCCTCCCAACAGCTGGGATATTTTTCCAACCCTCCATTTCCCGAAACTTTTATACCCAGGAGCTGGGAAATGCATCCAACCCTTAGAAACTTGGTTGAAAAATTGCGTTTTACGGTAGCTTCTTTTATTAAGCACCGACCTCACTACTGCCCGCAGCCGTCCCTACTGCCGCAGGCCTCCTTACTGCCCGCAGCCCTCCCTACTGCCCACAGCCCTCCCTACTGCCCACAACCCTCCCTACTTTCTTCAGCCATCCCTACTACCGCAGCCTTCTTTACTTCCCGCAGCCCTCCCTACTTCCCGCAGTCCTCCTACTTCTCGCAGCCTTCTTTACTGCCCGCAGCCCTCCCTACTGCCCGCAGTCCTCTTTACTGCTCGCAGCTCTCCATACTGTCCGCAGCCCTCTCCAATGCCTGCAGCCACCCCTATTTTCCGCCGCTTTTCCAAATTCCCGCCGCCATCCCTACTTCCCGCAGCTCTCCTTACTACCTGCCGCCCACCCTACATTAAATAATTATGATGTCACTTAGATAGTCACCTACCCCTCTGATTGGAAAAATATTCCAGCTGGTGGCCCTTAACATTACCAAACATTTTTGACTGGAAAAGCAATGGCTTTCAAACTTTCCCTGCTCCGGCAATCAAACTATGACGTTTTGGTGGGAAAATATTGGATCATAATAGCGCAGAATGTGATTTGGAACGTAATAGTNCAATCAAACTATGACGTTTTGGTGGGAAAATATTGGATCATAATAGCGCAGAATGTGATTTGGAACGTAATAGTAATCGGTCATGCAATTAAGTTTTTAAGGCACACCTCTAATAGTTATTTAAATATTTCTTGCACCTAGTACTAGCTCGTATATTTGGGGGCGATTATATTAATATATTTCATTTAACTATTTAATGATAAAAATAATGATGTCTATGTTGGGTTTAATATGCTTAGGAACTTTAATAAACAAAATTGTTGTATGGGTAATTTTAGGGTGGTTAATTATATATCTATTAATATTAATTGCGCATATTTCTTTATACGAGAGATATAAATTTTTAAGTGGATGGAATGGTTTGAATAATTTAAGCTATGTACTAATATTATTAAGAGTTTTTTTGGTATTATTAATATATTTAGCTAGAACTTATGTTTATATAAATAGTAATTTTACAAAAATGTATAGATTTTTTATACTATTACTGATAATATCCTTAATATTAAGATTTATAAGAACTAATTTTTTGATATTTTATATTTTTTTTGAAATCAGATTAATTCCGACCTTATTTATTATTATGGGGTGGGGACACCAAACTGAGCGTTTAAAGGCTGGAGTTTATTTTATAATATATACTCTATTTTCTTCTTTGCCTTTATTAATAGGGTTAATTTATTTAATAATAGTTAAAGGATTTGGTGCCAATTTTGTAAGTTTATCTTTATTAGAATCAAGATGGTTAAGCTATTATAGTGGTGGGGTTTCTTGATTAATAGGATTTATTTTAATTTTTGCTTTTTTAGTAAAATTACCTATATTTTTAACTCATTTGTGGTTACCTCAAGGTCGTAAATATTTAAATATTTACGAGCTATTTGAACAAATCTCATAGAATAAATTTTAATTTAAATTAGCATAAATAGCTATTATAATTTAATTTAAAATATTGATCTTGTAAATCAATAATTAGGACCCACCTGTAAAAGCTTCAAAAAGAGGTATTAGTTCTATCCTTGGCCCCCAAAGCCATTATTTTGTATAAACTACTTAATGAATCCATATAACTTTTCTCTATTTGGCATAAAAATTATTAATATTTTATTTATCTTTAATTCAATTATATTTCTTATAGCAAACACCCCTTTTTTAATAATTATAATAATAATTATTCAAACCTTTTCTATTTGTATAGGACTAAAATTTATAATCAAAACATCTTGATTCTCATTAATTGTTTTCTTAATGTTTGTAGGTGGTTTATTAATTTTATTTATTTATATTACCAGCTTAGCCTCTAATGAATTAATTTCTTGAAATTTAAATACCCCAATTTTATCTCTAATAAGTATCCTAACTCTTTTATTAATGTTACCCTTTAAATGAAACTTTTTTTTTATAAAAGGAGATTGTGTGGATAATTGTACTTTAATTTAAAAGATATATGCTAGAACCTCACCATTCATAACTCTTACATTAATTTCTTACCTTCTTTTAACCCTCATTATTACTGTTGCTATTATTTTTTTAAATGCAGGACCTCTTCGTAAAACCTTACGTCCCATAAAATAAAATGCTAATACGTAAAAAACACGCTTTGTTAAAAATTGTAAATAATAGCTTAATTGATTTACCTACCCCTATTAATATCTCTAGTTGATGAAATTTTGGCTCTCTTTTGGGTGTTTGTTTAATTATACAAATTATTACTGGGTTATTTTTAGCTATACACTATTCCAATGATATCAGCCTTGTATTTGACAGTGTAGTACATATCACACGTGATGTTAATACTGGATGACTTATCCGCTCACTTCATGCCAATGGGGCTTCTATATTTTTAATTTGTTTATATCTCCACATTGGCCGCGGTATGTATTATTCCTCCTTCAAATATATAAATACATGAAATATTGGAGTATTAATGTTATTTATAGTGATAGGAGCAGCATTTATAGGATATGTTTTACCATGAGGACAAATATCATTTTGGGGGGCTACAGTTATTACTAATCTACTCTCAGCTGTGCCCTATCTAGGAGTATATTTAGTACAATGATTGTGAGGAGGATTTGCTGTGGATAATGCCACACTCACTCGCTTTTTTACCTTTCATTTTTTAATCCCTTTTATCGTTGCAAGCCTAGTAATAGTTCATCTTTTATTCCTTCACCAAACAGGGTCTAACAACCCTATAGGCCTTAATGCTAACTTCAACAAAATTACATTCCACCCATTCTATTCATTTAAAGATCTTATAGATATAACTGTAATAATTTGAATTCTTTTTTCCTTATGCCTAATATATCCTCATGCTTTAAGAGATGTTGATAATTTTATTCCAGCAAATCCTCTAGTAACCCCAATTCATATTCAACCAGAATGATACTTCCTTTTCGCCTATGCCATTTTACGCTCTATCCCTAACAAACTAGGGGGTGTTTTATGCTTGGTATTATCAATTACAATTCTATTTATAATACCATTTACCAATATTACTAAAATAATAAGAAATAAAAATATTATAATTAATCAATTTTTATTTTGAGCATATTTTACAGTAACTTTAATTTTAACCTGAATTGGTGCTAATCCAATTGAGGACCCATACATCTTAGTAGGGCAACTTATAACTATACTTTATTTTTTTTATTTTATTATCAACCCTATCACCTCTTTGCTAATTAGTAAAAAAATCTTCACAAACTAATTATTTAATTTAATAAAATAAGGTATCTTGAAAATACTTGANTTACATTAATTTCTTACCTTCTTTTAACCCTCATTATTACTGTTGCTATTATTTTTTTAAATGCAGGACCTCTTTGTAAAACCTTACGTCCCATAAAATAAAATGCTAATACGTAAAAAACACGCTTTGTTAAAAATTGTAAATAATA